>JAOTOM010003435.1:0-156301 GCA_034440615.1 Ashinkailepas kermadecensis
GGGGGGGTCCAAGTTGTTCCGTGTCTGTGACGTAGCCAAGGCGATACTCGGCAGCACTTTGCGTGCGTCTCAAGCCAAAATAGCCAATATTTTCCACGGCTTTACGCAGACAATTTTTATTGTATGTAGGCAAATTTGATACCATGCGAATGCCTGAAGAATTCTACATTCGAATCCGGATCGTTTTTACTTGTATCACCCAGAAAAAGTATGTTTCCTTGCCGGTAAACGAGGACACTACACAAAACCGGCCGGCCGACTCCCGGAGGGCGGGGCCTAAGTCGTTGCCATGACGACCGACTGGCCCTCAAGGCCAGTCGTGCGTCGAGCTTCGGCAGAAAAGGAAGCTGCTGTTAAATGAAATTGAACGTTCCTTCTCATTCTTTGTACTCTTTTTCATGTCATCCTTTGCTTTCTCGTGTCAGCTGAATACAGGAGAAAGTAAAGCATGCCATAGTACCATATGCTCTTTTCGAATGAAAATTATAGAAAAATAACAAAAATTAAGCACGTGAAGTTTTTGCCGCGGTTGCGGCACTATATCACCAATTGCCAGGAATCTGCTAGATTTGGAATATTCTAATATAGGATTCTATAATCCGCCAGATGTCCACCACATTCTGGTAGAATATCGCATATTCTAGCTGTGACGTCACCAAGGCACAGTATATACTAGATATGATAATATACTAAACTTGGTTGTACCCGTTCTTTAATATACTCTGCTTCCGGCTTTGGCTGCGGAAGCGTCAGGTTGCGAGTATTCATCCTTGGAAATAAATGTCAAATTAGGGCAGAAACAATGTTTTCGATGTCAAAGAGTATTAAATTGAGTGCATGAAGTGTGGAATTTCTTCTTTATCATGTCTGACACGCCAGGTACGGATAATCATACGCAATTTGCTATATTTGCAGAGTGAAGATTATGATAGTGTATTTGTTTGCCAACTGAAAAGTAATCATTTGCAGAGAAAATGAGTGGTCACATAGTCATTTTTACGTTAAAATACCTAGTATTCAACACGAAATCCAATTTTACCTAGATTGACATATATACCCACAGAACTTGGATTGCTTAAGACCTATGCCTAAGACCAGGTGTTGGATTGCGTGGTGAGTTTGCAGAGAAAACTTGGTCTTTGCAAGCATCTCAGGAAGTTTCTGTGAATTTGGCCAAGACATAGCATTTACCCGTAAAATCATGACTAGTTATGTGCCTTTAGCATCTTGAATTCATTTATTTTCTTAATTTCAGTGGGAATTTGGAATTAATTCAAGTTGACACCTCCCATTGTTTTGCATACAGTTTTTTCTGTCTGCATTGTAAATTAAAAGTACAGATAAATCTTATGTACGTACGTAGGCAGCTACCTATCTAGATATGGCATTATTGCAGTTACCATGATACAAATTTTACATACGTTTTACCCCGTGAAACATATCAAAGGGGTTAGGTTTGGTTAAGTTAGGCTATTTATTTTCAAATGCAATGTTCATGAATGTGAAGATGCAGGCACCACTCATTTCCTGTGCAAATGCTTTTCAGTTGGTGAGGAAAGAAACACCAAGAAAGGGTTTTGAGTTAAGTAATATATGATAAAAAATAATGTTTAAAAATAAAATAAGAATGTAACATAACCCAGCTTAACTTAGCCTCCTTTGGAGGAAAAAACCCAGAAAAGATTTAAAAGTTTAGAATTTTTTTCTCAAAATTTTCCAACATGAACAAAAAGATATCTAACCCAACCTAACCTAACTTAGCACATCCTCTTTTTAAAGACACAATTTCTAACTTTTGTGTTGTAAAAATATCAAAGCAAAGTTGTTCTTGAAAACATTTTCATCTCAATGCAACCTAACCTAGCCTAAACAAACCTTACTCCTTTTTTGGCTTCATGGAGGCAAAAGGTATGCAAAACTTTTATTGTTAACATCTTGGAGTGCAATAATACCTTTTATTGTTTGCCAATTTAAATTTTCTTGAGAATTTTCAAAATTAGCAAAAGAGACCTAATGTAGCTCACTCTAGCCTATCCTCTTTTTTAAAACTTATCTTATAAATGCCCTAATCTGCAATAATAACAAAAATATAAATGTGATGTGCAAAATTTCAGCCACATCATGACAAATTTCCACATATGTTGTCATCCCCACCATTATATTATCCAGGTTCCATTTGTCTTGAAGCACTGACAAGAGAGGATAGGGTCAGTTTGCTTGGTTAGGTTTTAATGCTTCAAATTCCTTGATTTCGAGAATCAAGGCATCTGTTTTATGAAGTCATGGGATAATATGCTAAGTATGCAAACATCTTAGAAGATGTTCCAGATAAAAATTCCCTGAAATGTGCTCAAGTGGGTGTCCAATCTCAAAAGTAGGTTATCATTTAATTGGCCTAATGATAACTCAGGTAATATTTGTCAAGAAGTCAAAGAATACGAGTGATGAGTTTTAACACATACTGTTTTCCCTCAATTTCAAGTTTACCAACTAACCTTAAACAAGCTATGAATGCTTCGGTTTTTAAAGTTGACATCTTTGAAGTGATGTAGATCACTCAACTGACACAATGAGCCAAAATGTTTGCAAATATAAAGTTGATGTCAAAGTATTTGTTGAGTTTATAAATGAGTGGGGCATCTGTCCAATTTCTTTCACCAGATATTTGAGAAGACACAAATTAGGGGGGGGGGGTAACTACCCACTGACACTGTGGCAAGTTAATTTGAAATCTCTATGAACTAATTCAGATAATCAATGTCCTTCATTTTTGCCTTGTTGGCTTAACATTTCTAACTTATTTTTGAATTCTTTCTCAGCTTTTGGCTTTTCTTGGTGTGTGAGTACCTATTATGTACCCATTTTAGCTATTTCGTGAATATCCATGTAGGTGTATGCTATGTATTTTTAATATTGATATCCATATGCATTACATATATATTTTGTTCAGTACACTAATCTAAGTTGCAAACCATTTCCTTCTGTAAAGTTTCATTAAAGGTTTGGTTATTCCATCCAGTTTTAGGGAGTTACCATGTTGCAACTCTAGTAACGAAGACAAGTCTCAAGTTGCATCCTGCCACTTCAAGAAATGATAAATACAAAGTTGATTTGTCCAATCCTGCATCACATGGAAATTTTTCACAGGCATTGAAGTAGTTGCACCATGGGCAACAAAGCAAGCTATAATCAGCTTTTGAAATTGTAGATTCACTGATAAGACACATTGCTGCAGTAAATTGGCTCAATACAAAGCTGAAGAAGACCATCTTCCAGCAATGTCAGCTCTCGTGTTGAGAGCATGTGGTGCACAGTGCTACATGGCGCGCGCCTCGGTGATAGGCAAATTCCTTCAGACATCGCACTGGCACGCCATACCGTCACCTCGACTGTCCAGCCGGTCATTCTCCCGTGCCTGTTTCGCACCACATCCGATGGCAGCCGTTCACAAGAGGCACTCCTGCGGCGGTGTGCCGAGCCGAGGTGGCCGCCTCTGTTTGGACACAGCCGGCGGGGTGCGCGCCGTGCACGGAGACCGACGCGAGGCGCGGTGGCGCGTGCAGGACGACGTGCCGGCCGGCTACACGCTGGTGTATCTGGCGCCCATGGAGTGGTACGTGCGATGTACCGGCCTGACGGCGGTGGCGCCGCTGGCGATGTTCGGCGTCGTCGCGCTGACGGACTCCGGCTCGCTGCCGCCGCTCGGCCCGGTGGTGCTCGCGTGCGCCGGCCTGTACGTGTTCACGCTGTGCGCGGTGCTGGTGCTGACGCGGCGCTACGTGTTCCGGATGTACCACAGCGCGGCGCGGCGCAACTACCGCGCCGTGCTGAGCGGGCCGCTGATGCTGACGTCGCGGCACGTCACGCTGGCCGAGGGCTCGGTCAGCGCGCTGGACAGCGCGTCGGCGCTGGCGCCGTGGAAGTGGCTGCTGTACGGCTCCGCCAGTGGCAAGCTGATCCTGTTCGATACGGCGTTCAGGACGGCCGACGATTATAACAGACTGCTGGGCTACCGGCGGAGCGACGAGGACGAAGAGGACGATGGTGTGAGGTGACGCTGGACTGGGCGCCGAGCTGACCGCCGCTGGTGACTGCCGGGCCAGTGTCGGTGGCGCCGGGGTTGTCCGTCTAGTTGGGCAGTCGTAATGCAGTGGAGAGTGAAGCTGTAGTTGAACGATGCACTGCAGAGCTGGCGAGGTTTCTGACACTTTGTCAAACGATCTGCTCCAGAGTGAATATCATGATTGTTGTGTGAATACAAAATAAAATTGGTGGCGTTGCATTTTTTTAGGTGGAGCATGGCGGCATCATGCGATTAAGGGGCTGAGTAACTACCCTCCCCACTTTTTTGGCGTCGAACATCACACCGGTGACGGTTTCATGGAAACGATCGACCTAAAACTCTACCTCACATGGAAAATATGTAACTTCTTGCCCACAGAAGAGAGATTGAAATTCATCATTCGCTAAAATTCGCCACATGTGTCTATTTTGCTTCTGATATGCTATTTTGCAGGTCTCTTGTTATGGTCAGAACTATCGATACATTATATAATTTCACGAGCTTAAAATACAATTCAGAGCCTGCTGCATACTTCTGGTATTTGGCATGTATTGCTGGCAGGAGCAGATAAAGAGGAGGGCACTGGGGAGACATGCGTGTCCCTCATGGAAAAATGGCGTCCCTCCGACTGGGGAGAGACACCACATCAGGAAGGCTCGGGTGGTGGTGGAGGTGTAAGTGTAAAGTTGGCCCGACGCAGGAAGTCCCCCTGCCTCCCCCAACCGGTAGGCCAGATCCACCATTGTAATTTGCTAATTTTACTTTTCAATGCATATATTGCTATTCTGTACCAGCTGATGGGAAAAACGCTATGCATTTGATAACGATGCTTATTTTTCAGATACTGATCAGAAATATTGTCATGGTGTTTACATCTAAATCGGGTGATGTGTTGTAAAAGTTCGCTCAGATCGATAAGATGAAAGTTCTTGTGAAGAGCATTGAACCTGACAAGGTGGAGAACAAGACCGAACCGGTGGATAGCAAGACGGGACTGAGTACCATTTTCAAGGACCCAAACTTTAAGGTAACAACATTGTATCCACTGCTCCTTTTGTGTTGGTGCAAGGAAAACAAATCTCCCTCAGTACATCCAGATTTTTGATAACATGGTACAGGTGGAGGGACCAACTGTCTGCTGAAATGAGATGATTTTTAACATTTATCTAGCAGTTTTAAGCTATTACCCCACCTTCACGTAACGTGATATGCAGCACGCATTTATTTCTTTTTGAAAGCTCTGGATGCTCTCCCGATGCGTTTTCTCGTGATTAGAAACCCCTGCGTTTGCACTTTGAAATTGGATAGGAAAATGATCAATTCCCCTCCAGCTGTGTTATTTCATCCTTTTGCATTTGTTTCCACTAGTTATAGACGCACAATTTGGAATTACCTGGCTCATGCCCATAAGTGGGGACAGGGTCAGGGAGTCAGAAAGCCGGAATGGTACCCTGGAAGAATCATGTCCAACATTTGATGGGTTGTGCAAGAGTTCGTGCACGAAATGCACCCATGCGTTCACCTTTCTCATTCATTCGTACGCAAATAATGCGATGCCCTGCCGTTCACAACTGTACGACCTTAAGAGCTGTGGTGGGACGGTGGCTTCACCGGACCTGCGGTCTCGCTGTTCACCCTGTGTGCTCCTCAGCACACCAACAAGACGGCCAACAAGAAGCGCGCCTGGCGCCCGCTGAAGCAGCTCGTCAGTCTCGAGCGCAGTCGTCCGTTTCCAGAGGCGGCTGTCACGTGTGAGTCTGGCTGCTGTTCGCCTCCACCTCGGCCCGAACGGCCAGCGTGGGCGGAACCATTGCTGACGATTTGTGAAATAGATTAAATGAGGCGATTAAATAGTGTGTGTGTCGCACTTGGCAAACAGTGGATCGATGCCATCAAGCTCCGTGCAAAATCCGGAAGCTTCTTAGCAGGAGTAGGCAATTGTCCTGTAAGGAAGATGAAATGTGGAACCTATGGTGCGTGATCATCATCGGAGAGCGATTGGTGCGCGATATGGTGCGCGATCATCACCGGAGAGCGATTCTTAAGCATTCCGCGTGGTTCGGATGGGTGTCACCGGGTGTGTGGTGTCTTTGAATGAAGTTTTTTGTATCATGGTGTTGTCATGTGAAATGATGAAGTTTCGGTTGTCAAATATCCCTTCAGAAACCCATGTCTTAATCGTGGAATACTAAGTTTGCAAAGTGTGTGAAGTATGTCGTTGAAACAGTGATAAATTATTCGTAAAATAGGGTGGAATATACCACTTTATGAACACTCAATCGACATCTTTCTCCAAGACGTATCGACATCCTGCTCCTTGATACATGCTTATGAAGTCTTTGTGTCGCCTTTCTAACAGTATCTCGTTTATAAGTAGCATGTGCATGCTCTCGATAGGAATGGTGATACACGAACATTTCACAATGCAATTTCAGGTAAAGGGATTACCTATATTGTGATGTGGCATACAATACCAGTTTGTAACAGTTCTCCTTAACCCGAATATAGCTCTTCTTAAATTATGAATCTCAAAACAAGTAATAAAGGTGCAGTTATAAGTACCTACACCATTGGCTCAAATTTGAGTCAGAAAGACGTCAAAATCATTTTAAATGACACTGATTCCATGGGAAATTTCGACATCCTGCTGTGCTCGTTTCGACATCTCACACCTAACGAAAAACCATTATTTTAACCCTGCGTTGAAATGACCAGAATCTTCAAGTTGTGCAATTTTGTATGAGTTCAGTCAACCATGGGCTATTATGACAAGCTTGTTTAAGAACAATACTATTTGCCGATTAGGTCTGTCCGGGTCGGAATGCCTGGCATAGGGTGCATGCTGGACCACAAGCAAGTCCACATGGTACATGCTGGACTTGTTTTGCTCCTTGTAGCACATCCCCACTTGCTAAATTGAATTAGTTTGTCCCGTACTTTCCTCACAGCGAAACAACGTACCTCAGATGATGGCATTGAACACCACTGAATGCAACAACAGATCGGGCGGTTGTCTTTGGTCGCGGTTGTTGATGGTAAACTGGCTCGCCGTTCAGCGTGTAATGCTACTTCCAGCTGTTGAGACATGTCGTCAGGGTGTGGCACCACATTCTGACGTGGAAGCTATTGGTGAGCAGATGCCTCGTGTGTTGTGTGTGTCTACAGATTGGAGTATAGAGGCGCCTTCGTCGTTTCGTCCGGCTAAAAAGTATTCGGACATCTCTGGACTGCCGGTAAGAACCTCTTAACTACGACACTGTGCTGCCTGCGTGTCCCCCACCCCCACCACAAGGGGAGGTCCGTTGGCGTTAGCCGTGCTCAGCCGTTTCACAGTTAGTATGTTCTGTAAATTATTCTAAAGACAATCCAGCTGGTTATTAATGGATTCCAAGGTCCGTGTCTTTCACCGCTTGAAGGGACGGGTACGTCATATTTACATACAACTATCAAAAGGCTGAGTGATGTTGACCGGAACACCAAGCCGGAAGTCAAAATATGGGAATCCTCATTATAGTGAAAGCGAGAACGGTTACAAATGAGGCGAGTGTGCTTACGTCCCTTGTGAAGCCTTGTGAAGCGAAGCCTTGTGCTTCGCTGTGGATATCCACTCAGAGTTAGCTCGTTATGATCTTTCTAAGAGCGTGTCTCAGTTACTTGTGGATGGTTTACCATGTCATTGGAACGTTAAATACATTTTTGAAGATTCGATTATTATGTCGTCACGTATGAGCACTGCCAACGTATGCTAGATCAAATTTAGTTTTGTAATGCTTCTAGAGTGCTGGAAAGTTTCCGAAGCGTTGTGAATCGAAAGATTGTGTGTTCGAGTCTCATCTGTCGCTACTCTTCGCCCGCTACCAATCGGCGTGAGAGATTGGCGACGCTACATGATTCAACGGTCGACGTGTCGTAAAACCAATAACCACCACAGGCCATCGAAATGCATGGTCTTGCGAGTATTCGAAGCCCCGAAGGCGGTTGGTGAGCTGGGGTGGGCTGCAGGATCGAGGAGGGGCTACATGTGTTCCAGACATGGTGGCCACCGCCATGTCCTCAGGCGTGCCCCAGGCGTGTCCGAGTCTACCCGCTACCAAGAGCAAACGTGCCCCCATTCAGTACTCCTCTCTTATGTGCCAATTGCAGGATAACTTTTATGACGTAAATGATGGGGTTCTTCTGTTCTAGAACGCGTCAGCCTGTTTGCTATGCAGTGTCGCCACTGTCACGCCGAGGTCAGGTGACCCGAGAGACCTCGCGGTCAGTGAGCCTCGAACGCGCAACCCTTCGGTTGTGTGGCAGCCGAGCTGACTGAAGACACCCTGAAATGCCACATTGAGTTCAGTCGATGCATGATGCCAACATTTGTGTGGGTTGGCTTGAATATCGCCACGGCTGATTTGGGATTTCACATTGCAGGCAAAATACACGGATCCTCACACAAAGCTGCGGTACGCGACTGCTGACGAGTTCAAGGTCATCCAGAACTTACCCGGTGACATCGTAGCCGGTTATCTGGCGCTCAGGAAGGCGGCCAACCCGGTCGGGTGATGGCTCGCGTCTTTGTGACGGTCGGAACGACCGAGTTCGACAAACTGGTGCGCTCAGTGACATCTGGCGAGGTGCTGGAAACTCTCAGTGCGCGCGGGTACCGCGAGATGGTGGTGCAGCTCGGACGGGGAAAGGCCGAGCCGGCGTCGGGCGCCGCGCACGGCGTGACGGTGCGCTGTTTTCGCTCCAAGCCGAGCATAGCGAGCGACATCGCACGCGCCGACCTGGTGATCGGCCACGCCGGCGCCGGCACGTGTCTGGAGACGCTGCGAGCCAACAAGCCGCTGGTGGTGGTCACCAACGCGGACCTGATGGACAACCACCAGGCGGAGCTGGCCGAGCGACTCGCCGCCGACGGCCACCTCTTCCACTGCACTGTGGACACGCTGAACGACACCCTGGCGCGCATGGACCTGCGCGTGCTGAAGCCGCTGCCGCCCGGCGACGCGCGCCCCCTGGCGCGCCACCTGGAGCGCAGTCTGGGCTTCAGCTGATCCGGAGTTGTCTGCGACTTGACGCGCGGGCCGTGCTTTACCCGCCACCTCGGCTGTCGCAGTCAATACACTGTCATGCTAGCTCAGCACTGAGCACCAGCTGCAACGACGTCTGCCGGCCCGCGATGCGGCAGTTGCCAGGCCGTTTTTCCTTTTGTGCGTGTACACACAGTCGGAACAGAGAGCTCGTCCCCGAGACCAGACCCAACCCGTGTCCTACAGTCCATACAGGCTTTGTGAGACCAGACCCGACCCGTGTCCTGCAGTACATACAGGCTTTGTGAGACCAGACCTGTCCTGCAGTACATACAGGCTTTGTGAGACCAGACCCGACCCCTGTCCTGCAGTACATACAGGCTTTGTGAGACCAGACCCGACCCGTGTCCTGCAGTACATACAGGCTTTGTGAGACCAGACCCGACACCTGTCCTGCAGTCCATACAGGCTTTGTGAGACCAGACCCGACCCGTGTCCTGCAGTCCATACAGGCTTTGTGAAACCAGACCCGACCCCTGTCCTGCAGTACATACAGGCTTTGTGAAACCAGACCCGACACCTGTCCTGCAGCACGCACAGGTTTTGTGGTTGGTTGGTTATTTGAGTTTTAGGGCGCATCGACCAGGTTTGGTCATTTAGCGCCCATCACAGGTTTTGCGAGACCAGGTGAGCAGACGTTGGCGTATTCAGCGAGGAAGTTGCATTGGACTTTGTAGTACACTCGGCGGACGATTAGCCGTGCTATTTCCATGCTTGGTGGAGCAGACAGTCCAGGCCGGTTTGTAAAGTGTATACCTGCACCCTTGTCTGGCCGATAAACATGCCACTTGGAAGAGATGACCTGCAGTGACGCTGTGGATCTGCAGTGGATGTGGATGTGGATCATGAGGAAGCCAGCCACCAGCCTAAAAGGGTGTGGTTGTCTGGTCCTCGATTGTTGCGCACCACCAGTAAATGCCGCAAAATTCCCAATGAGTCTGAACACTGGATACTGCATGAGCTAAGGAATTAGTTGGTGGGGTGCTGACCTTTGGTCTCGGCCTTGCTATGACAAGGACACGTTTGAGTCGCTGTGCACGCTCGTATTCAGCCCTACCCACTGGTGCAGCTCTCATGTGACCCGGTGACGCCGAACACGCGGCAGCGAGACGATCGTGCCAGACCACGTGAGGCACACGTTATGCTGTTGGTGGAAGCCCTCCCGTGGAATTGGAATTTCCCGATTTGGTGGTGGTTTCAGGGTCTATACAACAAGTACTGGCTGGAATGATCAATGATTTCGCCAAGTCGTCTCAGCAGTTCCGGATAAAATGTGTTCGAAAAGCAAACGACGTGCGCCAAATCGAACTTGGTCTCCAGAGCCTCCGATCTCCAACTTAGTCTCCAGAGCCTCCGATCTCCAATTTCGTCAGTTCTCCAGCCAGCATGGCAATAGCCGAAATATTGCACCAGTTGTTCGCTGCTTCCTCTATATATTGTGTATTGTGTAATATAATATTGTGGTGTGTTTGAAAATGTTACCAACAAGACGTTCTGCTGGGTAAATCAGGAGCGAAGCCCGGTAAGCTTGGATCGCTTCATATTGTGCTGTGTTTTGAAGTGTTCCCGTATGCATTTAGTGAGCTTCGCAACATTTCGTAGCTCAGACCAATTACTTCAGTGATTCGGTCATTGAAGTAGCTGGTCATTGAAGTCTGTTGTATCGTGTTGTGTGTTTTAAACAGACTCAATAATGAGTCACATGTTGTTCCATCGTGCCTTAATATATAGGAATTAACGGTGAAATGCCACACTCATATTCCGCGCTGCAAATACTGTGCTGTTGAACACCGGATGAAGCATACTACGTAAGGTCGGTAAGTCTACGTAAGGTCGGCAGGTCTACGTAAGGTCTGCAGGTCTACGGAAGGTCGGCAGGTCCACGGAAGGTCGGCAGGTCTACGTAAGATCGGCAGGTCTACGGAAGGTCGGCAGGTTTACGGAAGGTCGGCAGGTCTACGGAAGGTCGACAGATCTACGGAAGGTCAGCAGGTCTACGAAAGGTAGGCAGATCTACGGATGGTCGGCAGGTCTACGTAAGGTCGACAGATGGTCAGATCACAGCCAGACCCACCCACAGCCGCCCTGTCACGGACCAGCGTCACGGCACCGAGGCGGCTCGCGCCAGTGACGCTATTCTTGTCGCCCGTCCGACACCCTCCGGCCGCTCTCTCCGCTCTCTCCGCCGCCGTTAGCGTGCAGTCGCCGCGTATGCCCTGGCGGATGCTCCATCCAGCGCTTACCGCGGATCCTCCGCTCTTCTACTGCTCTTCTCTGCCTCAGTCTCTGCTGCTGCCTGGAAGTGTAGCGGTCCGTGGTCGGGGCGACCAACCGTCTGCGTTCTGACGTGGTACCGAGAGTGTCTGCCTCCCCGATGCTAATTTTCGTGTTTCCGACCGGGTGCTGTCAGTTGTTTCAACACCGCTTACCAAGGTTATAGCCGGGCTGGGCTCCTTGCGTACAGTCATTCTATCTTTATGTGAGCATTTAATAATCGCATAGTCGCGCGTCTTCGAATTTCCTCCCGTCCGTTCGTCCCCCAACGCCTCGCCCTCCACCAGCCTCTTGTCTTTTCATTCTTCTCGGATGGTGCTATCCTCCCCCTCCCTATCGGCGACACTCCTGGGGGAGGCATACCCCCGTCGCTGGGCCACCAGAGCAGAGTCAGCCGGCGGCATGCCCCGGAGGTCTGGCCAGCGGCGACGGCCACCTGGTACCACCCCGCCTACACACTCAGCTGGGACACGGGTCCCGATCAGAAATAGGTCGGGCCAGGTGTGCTGCTTACGGCCACCCGGCCGCCGGCCGTCCGTCGCTACGACGCGTGCCGCGACGCGATCGATGCCCTCCGTGTTTGCGGGTCGTGTTGTTCTTTTCATTGAGTGTGCAGCGTCGGCGCTGGCCCTATTTGAGGCCGTGTCAGTGGGCGGCGAGATACCCGCTAAATGAAATGGCGGCCCGCCACGCTGCCGCCGCACTATCGCCACGCTGCCGCCGCAGCCGTCGCGAGACTATTGCCACACGGTTGCCGCACCCGTCGGGACACTATCGTCATACTGCTGCCACACTCGTCGCGACACTATTGCCGCACTGCTGCCACACTCGTCGCGACACTATCGCCACACCGCTGCTACGCTTCTGCCAATCGTCGCGACACCATTGCCACTCTGCTGCCACACTCGTCGCGACGCCATCGCCACACTCGTCGCGACACTATCGCCACACTCGTCGCGACACCATCGCCACACTCGTCCCGACACTATTGTCACATTGCTGCCCCACTCGTCGCGACACCATCGCCACACTCGTCGCGACACTATTGTCACATTGCTGCACTCGTCGCGACACCATCGCCACACTCGTCCGACACTATGTCATTGCGCCCCACTCGTCGCGACACCATCGCCACACTCGTCCCGACACTATTGTCACATTGCTGCCCCACTCGTCGCGACACCATCGCCACACTCGTCGCGACACTATTGTCACATTGCTGCCACACTCGTCGCGACACCATCGCCACACTCGTCGCGACGCCATCGCCACACTCGTCGCCACACCACTGCCACACTCGTCGGATGCCGTCGCCACACTCGTCACGACACTATCGCCACACCACTGCCACACTCCTGCCACACTCGTCGGATGCCGTCGGCAACTATAACTGTCGCCGGGCGGCCGAGTTTGGCCGACTGACGCGGAGCAAACGAAAATGTCTTGAGGCTGAGCTGACGTGCGACCCACGTCGCATGCCGCGCTTCTCGTCAAGCTCATTCCCGTCAAGCTCCCATGGCTTCTTTTCATGCTAGTAATTCGGTTGATGGACATGCAATATCACGATGTCTTATTGTGAACGTGACGGCTTGCCTGACCGCCTGGTGGAGTGGCAGTCACTCGCTTGGGCGGAGGCGATGTCGGAGTCGCGAGTTCATAGACCCACACGTCTGTTTCCAGGAACTCCTGTAGACACACTCCACCAGGACTCCAGCGAGCAATTGCTTTGACGGTAGTGGCGTAGCTAAGGGGGGAATGGGGAAGCCGCCTCCTGGAGTGTCCGAGGGTCCCTCCAGGCGACCGCCTTAAAGGGCCCCTGGGCCGACGTGAAGGTTCCCTTAACCGGGGGACGAGTGGTCTAGGGGTAAGTTACCCTTTTCACAATCGAAAGATTGTGGGTTCGAGTCTTGCCTGTCGCTACCCTTCGCCCGCGACCAATCGGCGTGAGAGATTGGCGACGTTACATGACAACGGTCAACGTGTCGTAAAACCAATAACCACTACTAAGGTTCCCTTAAACGACAAACAAAATGGGCCTCTGGCTGACTGAGAGGGTTCCGGGCAGATGAAGATGGCCCGAGTCATCGGAGGGTGTCAACGGGCAGATATTGAAGGCCTTCGGATGGCCCAACGTGAAGGGCTTCTAGATCGACGGAAGAAGTCCCGGATCATTGGAGGAACTCCCGAACTGACGGAGAGGGCCCAGAACCAATATAAAGCGCTGGCTGACCGGGAGGCCCAAGCCGAATAAGGGGCGCCTGACATGATGGAGGCCCAGTCTGTTGAAAAGGGGACTCTGGCTTGACAGAAAAGGCTCTGGCTCATTAAAGAGGACGCCTGAGACGATGGAGAGCCTCCCCCGCCCCCCCCCCCCCCCCCAACTGCTGGAGAGGACCTGGGCCGTCAGAAAGGGCCCCTGGGCCGACGGATGGGTCCAAGCCGTGCAAGGATCCCTGACCTGATGGAGGGTCCCAAGCTGTTTGAAGAGGGCCTTCGGCTTGACAGACGAAGCCCTGGGTTGCTAAAGAGGGCCCCTGAGCAATCCTGGCCGACGGAGAGCAATTCTGGCCGCGGAAGGGCCCCGGAAGGGCCCCGGACCGTCGCTCCAGCGCCAGCACTAAGGACTGCTCAGGAAGCGGTGGCGACGGACACTTCTGCAGCCGCCCTCCTTCTCAGCCTATGACTGCAGCAAAATGATGACTTGTAATTACACAACAGCTAAAAATTAAATTAAAAACCTAAACACATAGCGGTATACTGGGGTGCACTGTGTGGAAAGTACAAGTTCAAATGCCAGCCAGTCTATATCAGGCACACACACAAACACACAGACACACAAATATATATATATATATATATATATATATATATATATATATATATATATATATATATATATATATATACTTACATATATAAGACACTTTTGAAATAGTACCCGAAATCGGTATCGGAGTAGTCTCGGAAAAGTTGTGCCTTCACTACCGAGGGAGCCCTTTTAATATGACCGCCCACACCACCCGTCCCCGGGACCAAATCTTGGCTACGCCACTCACGGTAGTATGTCCGGTGAATCCTAAGCACTCGCTCGGATGAGAAGCAATTCGTGTGCTAAAACATTCCGGAACACTTGTGTGGAAACTTGTTGCGGTATATCTCCGGTGTGCAGAAACGGCCAGCAATCTAGCAGTGGTCAGCGAGGTGATGCACCTACCTGCTCAGCACATTCTCTCTCCTACCCGCATCACTCTCTCCTCCGGTCGCATGTCTGCACTGATCATCTGCGGCGCCACGGTCTTTTAGCGGGGCGGACGTGATCGTTTTTGGATCTATTCTTACCGTGCAACGCCCACAGGCACTGACGGATCTAGCCCACCGGTTTGGGGGGGGGGGGCAACTTTCGGTTTTCGGCGTCAGCCCTCCCCCTCCCCTCCCCCAGTGGCATACCTAGGAATTGCATCAGGGGAGGTGTTGAACGGGTTTTGAGGATGCCCATTCTCCCACTATTTTTGGTTAAAAGCACCGGATTTCGACCACTATTTGGCAAAGGGGCCCATTTAAAAAATAATAATTAAAATTAAAATAAAATAAAAAGTGAATAATAATTGAGAACATAATTTCCTGTGTAGGGGCCCAAGCCTACCTCCACCGTTTCTATGTTACCGGATTTTTGTTCTTGTTTACCAAAACGTTCACGTTCACGTTCAACGTCTTGTACCACGTCAACGTTCGTGCACGTGGACACTGGCGGATCCGATTTTGTCAACTCTTGCTGTAAGCAGAACTTGATCAGCATGGAACCCTCGATGTGTGTCAGAATCTACTATGCTACTATACTGGCTTCCAAACAATTATATATCTTAAAAAATCCTTTAAAATTGGAGATTCTTTCATCCAGACGCTATTTTTTAGCCTCGGCAAAGGTTACTGCATTTTAATTTAGTTGACTTCTGTTGGTTTCGGGGGGGCCAAAAGACACTATGGCCCCCCCTTTAAGCGCTTCGGGGGGGGGGCATGGCCGGAATGGCCCCTCCCTGGATCCGCCAGTGCATGAGGGTATGTGTAAAACTTGTCTCGTAGATACCTTAAACTGCAATAATACCCTTAAACTTTGATAGCCCGGTCCTACCACCCGAATCTCCCCTACATGCAAACCCACCAGTTATCTCTTATTCAGGATATAAATACATACCTCCTCTTGCTATTCTTCTTTTAAAAAAATCAGTCAATGTAGCCTGTCTCTTCATCTTAGCAACCCCAACACCTATATGGCAATAAGGCCTTGCCCTAACACCAACATACGAAACATGCTGCTCAACTGGGCTCAACTGGGCTCAACTGGTCACTCGCACAAAACATCCTGTTCAAATTCCGCTTTCGAAATCTGGCTCACTGGGTCCGCTTGCCCGTTACTGGCTAAACAAACTTCATGAACCTATCTGACGAAGGAATAATGAAACTGCTGATTTCGTCATCTCTTGCTGTAAGCGGAACTTCAACAGCATAGAACCCTCGATGTGTCAGAATCTACTATGCTACCATATTGTGCTTTCAAACAATTACAACAAAATACCTTTAAAATTGGAGATTATTTCACCCGGAACGCTATTTTTTAACATCAGCAAAGGTTACTGCATTTTAATTTAGTTTACTTTTGTTGGTTTGGGGGGGGGCAAAAGACACTTTGCCCCCCCCCCTTTGAAGCGCTTGGGGGGCCATGGCTGGAATCCCCCCCCCCTGGACCCGCCAGTGCCCACAGGCGTCAGCTTCGCAAGCTTCACAACGCTTGGTGGGGACACGCCCCCTCCCGCGTCTCGTCTCCTCCTTGGGCGCCGTCAATGACGCTGACAGCCCTGCCGGATCCTGATGCAAATTGATCTTGTGAGGCGGCGGCGTCAATGTTTACTTCGCCCGCCAAACAAGACGTCGCATGACAATGATGAGTAAATATGCAGCTGACGTGGCGATAATCGGCTCTCTCGACGGGAGCTCGGTCGTCCTGAGTACACCATTATACCCGGTGTTCTGCATGAGTGACAGTCTGAGAGGAGATCACGTGCGAGGAGCTATGTTAGCGATGTCAAGCCTGGGCTGTTTCGTAAAACGCGGACCAATCAGGCAGCGGACTGTTGGGAAGCGACCGATCCCGCGGCTGTTTTGCTACCTCGCCGGCCACAGAAATGACGAATGCGATGTGACGCATGCTACCGACACCCAGCATTTCGCTGTCTCGAGACCACATTTCGAGTATGCGCCGCGTATGTGCTGTCTGCCACCTCAGCGTGCCTTAACGTCACTCGCTCGTACATGTGTCCCTAAGTGGCGACAATTGGAGCTAGCCGCTCTGAACAATGGACGACAAGAGAAGGGCAGATGATGACTGGAAAAGTCAGTTTTGGAGTTGGAATGATGAGAGTTTTGAGTTGGAAGAATGTACGAGCATGTTGGCGGAGTGGGCAAGCACGCCACACCTTTCGCCCCCAGTGCTCCCTCTACTAAGCCACCCGTGTTGGGTGTGTTCTGACGCCGGCTGCCGGGCCCGGGGTGGGCACACATGCCACGCCTCCCCCCCCCAGGCGCCTCTCCCGTCCGTGCCTGAGCTGGCCGTGTTGGGTCTGTTCTGGTGCCCGCTCCTCGGCCCGGTGCTGTTGCCATCATGCCAGTCGGTCACCCCTCCTGGGCGTTCCTCCCGCCAGCTTAACGTGCCCGTGGATGCTGTATGCCTGGATTGGAAGCCAACAGCTGGTTGCGCATCGGCCATGAAAACCTCCTGGGTGAGTAAGCGCGCCGAATGTGACCATGACCAGGGGCGTCGATTTGTATCCTTTTGTGAGGGCCATGGCCCCACCAATGTTGATATGGCCCCCCCCCTAATAACTTCTGCTATTTCATGCTGATAAGAAAGCTAAAGGGAAAAAATGAAAAACACCATGCTAAGTAGAAACATTGATGTTAACCAGCACATTTTGTACTGAAAAGAAACAGATTTGCATTAGATAGTGGACTGACCCTCCACCTTTTGCTGAGAAATGTAAAATTGTGTGCAAAAACAAACAAAATAGCTGGAATTCCCTCCACTGTGGAAGTACAGCCTACATCATAAAATGTTGAGATTAGCGATGCTGATGCATTTTAAACCAGATTGTCTGAAAGAAAATCTGCTAAGCAATTAAACAACAATTGCATGGTCATACTGATGTTTGTACACACCACCAATGGCAATACCACATGCATATGGAGCTTCAACATGATTAATTCCATTCTCAATTTCCAGTCATTGTCAAACTTGCATGCAAATCATGGTTATCATTGAGATTGTGGATATACAAACTAGAATTATGTTTAGCAACCTACCCATCACACCATCAGCTTGATAATTACCAAGGTACCGACCTACATGCCCAATTATGGGGCAACCCAATCCCAAACTGAACCAACAAAATCAAAGTGTGAGCCAATCTGCCAGCCTATGAAAACATGAGAGAAAAGTCAGCAAGAAGCCATATAGACACCACATTATAATTGATATTCCTGAATAACAATAGGTATTAAGCTATGGCCACACATGACTTCCTAAACAAACCCTATAGAGTCATACAAGACCAGTGTCTGGCAGCCCGCATTAAATGTGCCACCCACTATTACCTTAGAAGGTACACCAAAGTTCGCCTTCAAGCTTTCGTGAAGTTATAGTTCTTTTTTCTCTTACATTGAAGAAATTGGTAGCATCAGGCGTGTTTCAATTTCACTGCGCATGAGACAATTAAAGCATTTTACAATTTTCAATTTTCAAAGTTTAAAGAACCTAACACAGCCAAACCTAACCTATCATAAGTTTCTGTTCAATATAAAACGATTGGTCAATTTGCAGTTTAAGGTGATTTTTTTTTGTTGTTTGAATTTTTCTTCAGAATACCATGTTCATGACGGTGACTAAGATGACGGGACCACTTATTTTCGGTGCAAGTTCATTTTATTTTAATTTGAAGAAAACATTCGACAGATTTTCCAACTTAACCTAAACCAATCTACCCTAACCACACCTAACCCATTTGTTTGCTTTATGGTGACAAATGTGTGTAAAAACTTTTCTTGGTTGGTTGGTTGGTTATTTTGGTTTACGGCCGCATTGACTGCGTTGGTCATACAGCTCCCATATAACTTTTCTTGTTCCCACCTTAAAGCACAATAATACCCAAAAGTTTCCCCCAAAAATTACAAACATGTTCACAAATTTTTTTCTTCTTGAAGAGCAGCTTAGGTTAGGTTAGGCTCGGTTAGGTTTCTTTTTTAAGGTTAATAATTTTCAGAAAATAAATAAATTGACATTTTAATTTGTTAAATTTTGTGTTCTCAAAAGATAGACATGAAAGACATAAAAGATCAGTGCAACTATGAGCCACCAGGGCCCTTCTTGGTTGCACTCTGTACACCGAACCAGTTTTCCACCAAATGCGCCAATCAACTCTCCCTGGAATACAGAAAAACAAGCCCCCTATTCTTATAATGATTGTCTATGCTGTTTTTAAAGATGTTCAATGTGTTGCTACTGACAATAGTTTCTGGCAGCTGGTTCCAGTGTTCTACTACCCTGTTGGTGAAGAAAGACTGTCTTAACCTTGTCCTGCTGTGATTAACTTTAATTTTGAATTGATGACCTCTAATTGCATCATTTCTGTTAAATTCAAACAGTTCCCTGAGATAACCCTGTTCCTGACCATGAACAAATTTAAAGACCTCGATGAGATCTCCTCTCAGCCTTCTATATCGAAGTGAAAACATATTCAGTTTCTTCAATCTTTCCTCATATACCAGGTTGCCTATGCCATTCACCATTTCCGTTGCCCTCTTTTGTACTCTCTCTCTAAAAGCCAACACTCTTTTTCATAACTAGGGGACCAAGCTTGGACACAGTATTCCAAATGTGGCCTGACATATGCACAGTAAAGCTTCCTGATGACTTCCTCACTTTTGTATGATACATTCCTATTTATTGCCCCAAGCATTCTTAGTGCCTTCTTCCTGGCTTCTTTGGTCTGTTCTGATGCCCCAAATTTTGTGTTCAAAATAACACCTAAGTCCTTCTCCCGCTGAGTCGCAGATAGTACTTGGCCATCCATCAAGTACGGAGCCTTGATATGCTGCCTACCTACATGCATGATTTTGCACTTATCAAAATTAAATTTCATTTGCCATTTTTCGGACCACTTCACAAGCTCGTCTAAGTCTTTCTGCAGCAAGACCTGCTCATTGTGCCCTGTTCAGGGGCGTCGATTTGTATCCTTTTGCGGGGGCCATGCCCCCCCCCCCCAATGCTGATCTTGGCCCCCCCCAATGTTGATTTGGGCCCCCCAATAACCCATGCTATTTTTATGCTGATAAAAAGCTAAAGGAAAAAAAGAAGAAAAACACTGTGTTAGGTACATAGAAAACTTAGTTGATGTTAGCCAGCACATTTTGTACTGAAAAAGAACAGATTTGGATTAGATAGTGGACTGAGTATCCAACTTTTGCTACACAATTCAAAATTATGTGCAAAAAAAACAACATAGCTAGATTTCCCTCCACTGTGGAAGGAAAACTTACAGCATACAATGTTAAGATTCGATGATGATGCATTTTAAACCAGATTGTCTTTTTAAAAAATGTTAAGCCACAACACAACAATTGGATTGTCATACTGATGTTTGTACACGCCACCAATGGAAAAACCACATGCATATGAGCTTAAACAGGAAAAAATCCATTCTTAATTTCCAGTCATTGTCAAACTTACATTGTCCAGTGAACAATAATGACAATCATCATTGAGATTGTGGATATGCAAACTATAATTATCTTCAGCAGCCCACCTATCACACCATCAGCTTGATATTTACCTAGGTACCTACCTACATGCCCAATGACAATGCATGCATTAAATACTGATATGGGGAAAAACGAGAGCCATGTGTGGGCAAATATGCCAGCTTATGATACTATGACAGAGAAAGTCAGCAAGAAGCTGCATGGCCACCGCATTATAATTGGTATTCCTAAAATAAAAAAAAATAAAAAAAAGAAAGCTGTGGCTCACATGACTTTTAAGCAAACCTTACAGTCATACAAGACCAATGCTATACAAGAAATAGCCTTGACAAGACCAATGTCTCGTACGCCGCAAAAACACCATTATTAAACGCCGCAAAAATACCATTATATTAAAAGGTAAACCAAAGTTCGCATTCAAATCTTGATGACGTCACAGGTTTTTATTCGCATATTGCAGAAATTGGAAGCATCAGGCAAGATACAATTTCACTGCACATGGGTGGCGGAGTGATTTTTTTAGGCGTACCGTACCACAGAGGTCATTTGCGCCACCTTTGAAGCGAGTACGTTACATGTCTGACTATAAAAGCGGGTGTTTGCGATCAAGGTGCAGGCATGTGGACGTTTACGTAAAGGCAATTTCACGCTATAGTTTGTGTGATATTTTAGGCGCTGAAGGCGGGGCTAGGATGGGGACATCCCACTAATGTCTAGATGGCAGGGGCGTCGATTTGTATCCTTTTGTGGGGGCCAGGGCCCCACCAATGTTGATCTTGGCCCCCCAAATGTTGATTTGGGCCTCCCCAATAACATATGCTATTTTTATGCTGATAAAAAGTTGAAGGAAAAAGAAGGAAAACACCATGCTAGGTACATAGAAAATGTAGTTGATGCTAACCAGCACATTTTGTAATGAAAAAAACATATTTGGGTTAGATAGTGGACTGACTCTCCACTTTTTGCTACAAAATTCAAAATGGTGTGCACAAAAACCAATTGTCATTGTCAAACTTGCATGAAATCCAGTCCCGTGAACAACAATCAGTTATCATTGAGAGTGTGGATATACAAACTATAATTGACCTCAACAGCCCACTCATCACACTATCAGCTTGATATTTACCTGGTACCTAGGCACCTAGGTACATGCTACAGAAAGACTTAGAAGAGCTTGTGAAGTGGTCCAAAAAATGGCAGATGAAATTAAATTTTCATCGTTTAATACAACGAAGAATGGCTCTTAGATGCTCCTGGGTTTTAAACATTGGGTGAAAAAAAAAAAAACAATTCATTACCAGGAGGTGCTGAGTTGCATCAGTAACGTTAAGGATTATACTTTATTAGGTACTCAAGTTTCGGCCTCGTCAGGAGTGAAGTATATAATAAAATCTAACATTTTTTTTTTAATTTTAACATTTTTTTTCTAAATTTTCATCAGTGCAAAATCATGCATGTATGCAGGGGCGTCGATTTGTATCCTTTTGTGGGGGCTATGGCCCCACCAATGTTGATCTTGCCCCCCGCATGTTGATTTGCCCCCCCCCAATAACCTATGCTATTTTATGCTGATAAGAAAGCTAAAGGGAAAAAATGAAAAACCCCATGCTAAGTAGAAACATTGATGTTTCTATTGATGTTAACATTGGTGTTTCATGAATTTCTTTTTGAATGCAGTGTTTGTTAATGTGCTGAACATGATGTAACCGCTCATTTCCTCTGCAGATGCACACTTTTCAATTGTGAGGAAAAATAACATGGAAAAGGGGGCTTGGATTTGAGTAATATAGGATGAAAAATAATGTTCAGATAAAAAAGCATGTAACATAACCGAACCTAACCTAGCCTAGACTTCCATGCAAGAAATGATTATTTTATGCCCAATTTCCCCCCCAAAAAAAAGAAATTTGTTCTCAAACATTTTCAATTTAAAAAGCCTAACATAACCTAATCTAGCTTGAACCGTTTTTGAAGACTTTTTTTTATTTACTAACTTACAACAAAAGCCTAGCCTAACGCAACTAGGCAAAACCTAGCTCCTTTGAATGATTCGTGGAGGTAAAATGGGTGTAAAACCTGTCCTGTGGTTACCTTAGCCTGCAATAATATCTCTTTTTGTGCTACCTGGTGCAAGTGATGAGCCTCCATCTGCATGCTGCATGAGAGCATTGCACTTATTGCTTCACAAAGAACAATAACATGTTGAAAGTACTATATTTTCAGGAATGGAATCCTGTGCTGATAACATTTTCTGAGTTATAAATTTGCAAATCAGATCTACATCATTTGTGTTAATAAATATGAGAAATTCATAGAAATGCATACACGGGTTTGTGAACAAGAAGTTATTCTGATCTGATGATTTCTGATGTATTGGAACATGACAAATGTTTCAAGATAGAAGCAGGCAAAGTTAAAGTACTTATATCTCAATAAGTGGTCCGTTCACTAACAAGACAGCAAATTCACTCAAATAGCACTCAAAACACCAGGCGGCCCACTCTTTCTTCAAGTTTAAAATCGATGACAGTGCTTTCTTCAATCATGTTTAAAGCACATGAAGGAAATGTATTGCTGACACCTGTAAGGAACTGATGTGTGTAACGTTTAAGTAACATTTATAATGTACTGATGTTTGTACACAAAATATAGCTCACTATTTTAAATAGCATGGGAAGTATGATGCCATATATCATGGCTAATTTATGGGCAAACTGTTATGCAGCAGATTCCCTGCATTGTTACTTATTTATTTGGGCTTTAGGGCACATCGACCATGTTGATCACATAGCTCCCTGCATTGTTGTTGTAACTGATATATCAGCAGGGGTGTCGATTTTTGAAAAACATTGGGGGGGCCGAAGTGCCAACGCACAAGACCCCCCCCAAAAAAAAAAAACTCATCGGATTTAGCCCACTATATTTTCAGATCTCAGAAATTCTGATTTTTTATTCGACGATGTGTATGTTTATGTTATTAAGCATCCTCACCAGCGGGGAAAATCGTCCAATAACTGGTGAAGTCACATAATTAAAAGAGCAGTGTTCAGTACATGTCAACATAACAACTCTTGGTTGGTTATTGGTTCTACGACACGTCGACCGTTGTGTCATATAGCGTCGCCAATCTCTCACGCCGATTGGTCGCGGGCGAAGAGTGGCGACAGGTGAGACTCGAACTCACCAACATAACAACTCTGAGTAATAGCATGCGACTGCAGTGCCATATAGTAGGCTCGGATCTATCGTCACCGTCACCGTCACTGTTACCCTCCTCCTCACTCCACACACCAACAAACACACACCGGCTTAAATAAAAATACTTCAGCGATCAGATGCAGGCTAAAACACACCGGCATTGATGAAGCATCAGAGCACAGCAGACCTGAACGGTGATGACGATGGGTGAAAGTATTTCCTTGGTGCCTAACGTTAGGGAGGGGAATTTTTCCCTTTAGTACGCCACTGCGGTTGCTCAACGTGTTTTTTTCCGCAGATTGCACGATCGAGAGTAGAAAGGCCCTTCGGATAATTTTCTTTCGGGACCCATTCTTAATTTTCCGGTGCTCTGGTGGATTCGATGAAGTCTCCTTGTGGTTTTTGTGGTGAAGTCTATTTTTATAAGCCCTCTGCAGGCTATTTTTGGAACCCGGTACGATTCTTCTGGCTCTCGGTGCGTTTTTCCGGTGCCCAAACAGGTTTCTTTTCCGGCGTCCGACGACTTCTTATTTTGTGGATCTTTGACGCAATTTTTCCGTCCGCAAGGTGACATTCCGGGTATATATTGGTACTTCGGAAGCCAGCTGCATCTTGTGGGGCTCCGGCACGACGTTTTGGCCCCAGTGAGATTTTCAAGAGAAGCGGCGTGAATTTTTTTTTGTCTAAGTGCGATTTTTTGGGGCCCCGTCGTTACTTGTTGGGATCCCTTGCGGTGGCTACGACACGTTTGTGGGGGCCCAACAAGTTTTGTGGGCTTTTGGAGCTATTGTTGAGATCCCAGATTGATTTTCCGTGTCCGGACTGTTTTTCATTTACCCGGCTTCATTTGTTGGGTGATCTCAACGAGACTTTTAGAGCCCCGGTGGGACCTGTCAGGCCTCTGGCGTGATTTTCAGGGGCCCGGGTGATAATTCTTAGTACCCCAGTCTCGGCGTGATTTTCAGGAGGCCCCGGCCCGACCGTTTGTGGCCCCTGTCGTGATTTTCTTGAATCCCGGCACTTGTTTGCGGCCCCAACGTGATTTTCAGGAGCCCAGGTGCAAACTTTTAAGGCCCCAGTGTCATTATCGGGGCCCCTGCGCTACGTTTGGGGGCCCCCAAAGTGATTTTTCTGAGCCCCGGTGCGATTTTTGGTGGACCGAGTGAAATTTTTAGGGAGCATAGCGCATTTTTTCCTAAGCTCGGCGGATTCTTGGGGGCCCCACAACCTATCAGGAGGGCGGGGGGTGTGAGGCAACTGCCCACAATTCCCCCTCCCCATTCGGTATGTCACTGTGCCATGCAATGATGCAACATAAGAATCCAGGAATAGTTCATCTGTTTCATCACTTACATGTGATTTCAACTCCCCAGTTATCCAGACAGTTTGACGAAAGTCAAACATCTGCTACATGGATCAGCAAGGATGGATTGTAAGGCAACATGGATACCATGGAATTCCGGTCACAGTAGTTATGCTGCAATACATACCTTCTTCAACAGACTGCCTTGGAGATGGATGAGTTCCTGAAGTTTGGTCAGGGTTGGAGTTGGAGGTGGATGGAGCAACACTGTGAAGGACATAACATATGGTTCAAGAGACTTGTTTCCATTAACAATACAGGGGATGAAGTAACATTTTCATTGACTTCTATGGTTTTCATTGGCTTCATTGACTTCTATGGTGTCCTGAGTAAGTAGGACAATCGAGATGGGTTTCTGTTATATGCATTGTAGAAGCAATGTTATAATGTAGCTTTTATACCCGAGTGAGAATGATATGGATTCACTCATAAGCGAATTTGCAAACATACTGATATATCAGTTAACAACAATGCATGGAGCTATGTGATCAACATGGTCTGTGCCCTAAAGCCCAAATAACTAAGTAACAATGCAGGGAATCTGCTGCATAACAGTTTGACCATAAATTAGCCATGATATATGGCATCATACTTCCCATGCTATTTAGAATAGTGAGCTATATTTTGTGTACAAACATCAGGACGTTAGAAATGTTAATTAACGTTACACACATCAGTTCCTAACAAGTGTCAGCAATACATTTCCTTCATGTGCTTTAAACATGATTCAAGAAAGCACTGTCATCGATTTTAAACTTGCAAAAAGAGTGGGCCGCGTGGCATTTTGAGTGCTATTTGAGTGAATTTGCTGCATTGTTAGTGAACTGACCACTTATTGAGATATAAGTACTTTAACTTTGCTTTAAGAATAACTTCTTGTCCACAAACTGGTGTATGCATTTCTATGAATTTCTCATATTTATTAACACAAATGATGTAGGTCTGATCTGCAAATTTATAACTCAGAAAATGTTATCAGCACAGGATTCCATTCCTGAAAATATAGTACTTTCAACATGTTATTGTTCTTTGTGAAGCAATAAGTGCAGTGCTCTCATGCAGCATGCAGATGGAGGTTCATCACGTGCACCAGGTAGCACAAAAAGAGATATTATTGCAGTCTAAGGTAACCACAAGACAGGTTTTACACCCATTTTACCTCCACGAATCATTCAAAGGAGCTAGGTTTTGCCTAGTTGCGTTAGGCTAGGCTTTTGTTGTAAGTTAGTAAATAAAAAAGTCTTCAAAACGGTTCAAGCTAGATTAGGTTATGTTAGACTTTTTAAGTTGAGAATGTTCGAGAACAAATTTTTTTTTTGTGGGGGGGGAATTGGGCATACAAATTATCATTTCTTGCATGGAAGTCTAGGTTAGGTTAGGTTATGTTACATGTTTTTTTTTATCTGAACATTATTTTTAATCCTATATTACTCAAATCCAAGCCCCTTCCATGTTATTTTTCCTCACAATTGAAAAGTGTGCATCTGCAGAGGAAATGAGCAGTTACATCATGTTCAGCACATTAACAAACACTGCATTAAAAAAAGAAATTCAAAGAAGTCAGAGAGTACCATGAGCTTAAAAATTACCCCAAAAGCCAGGTATTTGCACAGTTTAAGGTAACCACAAGACAAGTTTTACACACATTTTACCTCCATGAAGCATACCAAGGGGTTAGGTTTGTCAGGTTAGGTTAGGCTTTTGTTGTAAGTTATAAAAATAATTATTTGTTGGTAAATAATTTTTGTTAATTATTTTTATACAACAAAATAATAAACGGTTCAGGCTAGC
The DNA here is from genome assembly GCA_034440615.1 of Ashinkailepas kermadecensis. Lineage (NCBI taxonomy): Eukaryota > Metazoa > Arthropoda > Thecostraca > Neolepadidae > Ashinkailepas > Ashinkailepas kermadecensis. The sequence continues at coordinate 26,576 of JAOTOM010003435.1, forward strand.
TTAGGTTAGGTTTTTTAAGTTGAAAATATTTGAGAAAATGCCTCGAAAATTTATATTAAAAACAATTAATTTCTTGTATGGGAAGTTGAACTATGTTAGGTAAGGTTATCATACATCTTGAACATTATTTGCGTGCTATATTTCCTTACTCCACACCCCTTTTTTGGTGCTTTTTTTACTCCCAATTGAAAGGCATGCATTTGTAGAAGAAAGGACATTAAATTTGTGCTTTTATGTGTTTTATTAATATTTTTTAATTTAAATTTCCAATGCAATGTTTATGAATGTCACTAAGCTGATGGCACTACTCAGTTTCTGTGCAAATGCTTGTGGTTGTGACTTGTGAGCAGGTTGTGAGCAAAATAACATTAAAAATGGGCTTGGAGTTAATAACATAGCAATTAAAAGAAATACATTACAAATTCAACATAACCTAACGTAACCTAGCCTAACCTGACCTTGGAGAAAACAACTACAAAAACAAGATTGGGAAAATATATAGCAATTTATTTTCGTCAAATTTTGCAAATGAAAAAACCTAACCCAACCTAATCTAACCAGAATTATTGTGCTTTAAGGTGGTAACTAGGCAAGTTATTACACAATTGCCTCCATAAAGCAAACAAATGGGCTATGTTTGGTGATGTTAGATTAGTTTAAGTGTTTAAGTTCGACATTTTTTGCAAAAATTGTTCCAAAATTTGAATGAAATAGATCTTTTTTCTTTAAAAGCAGCTTATGTTAGATTAAGTTAAGTTGCGTTACATTTTTTAATTGTAAAAAAAATACATTGCTTGAAATTTTTACAACTTGATGTTTTGGTTTTGTTTTTCTCCAAGGGGAGGTTAAGCTAGGTTAGGCTAGGTTATGTTGCATTTTTTTCTTTAAAAAAAAAATACTTTACCCTATGTCACCCAATTCAAAGCTTTTTGTTGGTGTTATTTTGCTCACAACCTGAAATGTAGGCATTTGTATAGAAAATGAGTTGTCCCATCATCTGAGTCACATTCATAAACATTGCATTGAAATGATACATTCCACGAATTCATAAAACACCTTAAAACACAAATTTACCAAAATGAGCAGTAACATCATGTTCATCACATTCCTAAACATTGCATGGAAAAAAAATTAATCAGAAATTACCTTAAGCTGTAAATTTACCAAAAGGTGTGCCAACCCCTGGACGGAAATGCAACACTAGGTGCCCCAATCCTGGGCAGAAAGGGCACTAAGAGCAGTGGAATGAAAATATTAATAAAAGTAAACTAAAAACAGCTCTTCTTGAAGACAAACGTGGTAGTTATGTGATATTAACATGGAAACCCTGAGCACAAATCAGAAAAAAGCATGGACTGGACTTTTTCAAGCTTACCTGCCAACTTCTTCAACTACTGTTCCTTTGGGAATTAAATATCAGCAAGCTATTTATTCACTATTTAAAATCACACCAATCCGCAGATACATTAGAATGTGCGAAGTACAAAAAACGAATCAGTACGACGTCACATGAGATTGGCCTCCAGATTAAACACTGCGCGCAATTGCACCACAAATGTCTTACCTCCGTCATATTTGTCACTGTAACCTCAAATTTAGGCCGCGTTCTTTGTCACGTTCCGTCCAGGAATTCCGTGGACTCTGACGTCATCTGTCGTTCTTTGTCCATTTTGCACGAATTCCGCGGCCAGATTTCGTGGATTCCCCGGGGAACGCGTGGACTGAAAAAAACTGTCCAGCCCCGTTCTGTGCGGTTTCTTCCAAGATGGCGACGCACATTGGAAGTGATGTGCGGGCCAAGGAAGACATTGCAAATTCGCAAGTAAAGTTGTAGAGTGGATTACGATTGGACTAGATTGTGCGAAGATGTCACTAATAAATGCCATGTTCCCACCGGCGAGGGTTTTCCGTTGCAGTGTGGTCAAATTCTCAACTGTTGAGGTGAAACAGCAGTAAGCTAGACACTACCTTCAGAAACTTCTTTTTCCGATTATTTGCATCTCCACCCAGTAAACATGCTGATGTTGACCCGCTGTCCGCACGTGTTGGGGCGAGCTCGACATCTCGTAAACGGTATGCCGACATCGGACCGCTCTCGGCCCGACATCGGCATACTGATCTGGAATATCAACATATGTCGGGTTGAATTCGGCATATCAATAGCGGCTGGCTGACGTCGGGCCGTTGTCAGACATCTTACTACCCAGCCGACAGCGGGCCCCAAGCGTCCTGACAGCAGCCTGGCAGCGGTCCCACGTTGGCTGGGTTTCGGCTGCATATCGGCTTGGCGGACATTCCACTCCTCAGCCGACAGCGGGCCACTGGCGTCCAGATAGCGAAACGACGTCGGTCCGCTGTCGGCACGTTCACTGTGCAATGACCAATGCAAATTTCATCCCTGCCCTTGACATGCCTGTCATAGCCTGCCCTGGACATGTCTGACATTCATCTACCTAGAACACGAGCCATCTCAGAATAGTTTCGCATTTTCATCCTTTTTATTGTTGACATCATGAGCATTAAATTTGGCATCAGTAGCCAATAACAATAAGATCATAGTTCAGAGCTTAGTATAATTACTGGTGTTGCCAACAAGTGATTCAACCACATTGCTTTAATGTAACAGCATGCAATGAATGCTAATCATACGAATTAGTAGGAAGGTTTGTGAACAGCGACACAAATGGCTCACATAAGTAATCCGACGCGAAATTTCACAGAACGCTCCGTGGCTGCAGTCCACGAAATATTATACGTCACAGTCCACGGAATCCGCGGAATGAAGGATACAAAGAACGCACCCTGGAATTTCTGTAACTGGAATTTTTTATTTGGATGTTACGATTTTGGATGTTCTGAGGAACGCCCATTACGATTTGTGACATTTAATGCCGCCTGATATGACGCTGTCACGCGAACAGCGATGACAGATGGTGGACCAAGACCCAATCACGTGGGGATCCGGCTGATGAACCAGCAGGCGGAACTACACACCACGCCGTCACTCCGACGACGAAATAGATGCCTGGCTGGAGGAGAAAGATCCTATGAGAAGGAGGAGGGTGGCACGGGATGCTGTCCTCGACGACACCCTGGCGATTCCTGGGCCATCCTCATCAAACCCCACGCGGCAGAACCCGAAAAGACGGGCTGTGGAACAGTCCATTTCACGAACCCGCCGACACGCAGCGGAGGAAGCGAAGATTCTGGGAAGGGACATCACATGGTCTCCGCAGTACATGTCCAACACCACCTACCACCATAACAACAACAGAAGCAAGCGCGACGTCCTCGGAAACGGCCACTGAAAGTGAACAGCACGTCCAGCGAGGAGGAGCCATGAGCCCAAGCGAAGCTGGTCCGCGTCGAACGCGGACGGTTCCAGTGCAGACAACAGGGCAACGTGGGGAAATGCATCCCGGCTTTCCAAGAGCTGACCTCTTCAGCGAGGACAACCTGCCTCTTGATGTCAGCGAGTGAAGACTCCTACGACTAATGAAGCTCTTCATCATGACCAGCTGGTGGACAAGATAGTCAAGAGACCAGAGGTACGCGGCCCAGCAGAATTGCCGCCTTCCAGACCAAAGTGGACAGAGACCTCATCGAGCCAGCCACACCTAATAATGATGAGCGGCTACCTCACACCGGCCCAGAGGAGGATGTACTGGGAGAAGAAGGAGGACACTGGAAATCCTCTAGTGAGGAAGGCGATGCCAAGGAACACCTTCGACGACGTCATGCGCTACAGCCACTTCACCAAAGCCCAAGCCAAAGGCGGACGACTGCTTCTGGAAGGTGAGACCCTGTTTGATGCATGAACAGTGCAGCCGACAAATACGTCGAGAAGACCGAGTACGTCTCCGTGGACGAGTCGATGGTCAAGTATTTCGTCCCCACCCGCTCAGCAGTTCCTCAGGGAAAACCGACTCGCTTTGGCTTCAAAGTGTGGGTCTTGGCGACCTCAGCTGGGAACTCATCCGGTGGAGCCATATGGTGGTTCCAGGACAAAACTGTTCAACTACGGCCTCAGTCAGGACCGAGTCGTCTACGGCCTGGTGGAGGATGCCAAGTTGGTGGCTGGCACGAAGGTGGCGTGTGACAACCTCTTCACCAGCCTGGACCTGCTGGATAACATGTCGAAGAAGGGGGTAGGAGTGGTGGGGACGATGCGGCAAACAGCTCTGCAAACTGTCCCTCCCGTCCAAGCGCAGGGCAAGAAGATGAGAGGGTCGAAGGAGGAAGTTTACGTGGACGAGGACCGGTCGTGGTGGCGTGGAAGGACTCTGCACCGGTGTACGTGGCCTCCAACTTCGCGGACGTCAACCCTATGGGAAAGTGCAACAGGTATTCATCGGTGGAGAAGAGGAAGGTGGAAGTGGACCAGCCCAACACCGTCGGGTCTACAACACCCACATGGGCGGCGTGGACCTGCTGGACAACATGGTGATGTGCTACGCCATCACCACCCGCAATCGAAGTGGTACTGGGCGCTGCACAACTGGTTCCTGAACGTGTCTCTTGTCCAGGCCTGGCGTCTGTACCGCAAGGTGGGAGTGGTGATGGACGTCAGAAGCAGGAGAAGATGCCTCTCCTGGACTTCATCCGGTATGTGTGGAGATGACGGTGATGCTTCGGGAGACCAAGACCAGCCGTATCCACACTCTTCCTGTCCTCTCCACCAGCACCCTGGCCGACGTCAGGAGGGACAACGGCAACCACCTGGTCATGAAGACGCCGGACAGGAAGAACGTCTGCAACCACTGCAAGAAGAGGACCCTGTACAGGTGCCGCAGGTGCAACGTGGGTCTCCATCCCGACTGCTTTGAGGCCTACCACCAGTAAGTACACCACCAAGTCACGAGTAAGTCGCCGTCAGTTGAGTCGATTCCAATGCCGCATCCACACTCCTCCTGTCCTCTCCACCAGCACACTGGCCGACATCAGGAGAGACAACGGCAACCACCTGGTCATGAAGAAGCCGGACAGGAAGAACGTCTGCAACCACTGCAAGAAGAGGAACCCTGTACATGTGCTGCAGGTGCAACGTGGGTCTCCATCCCGACTGTTTTGAGACCCACCACCGGTGTTGACCACCAACTCACCAGTCAATTCGAGTTCATTCCAGTTGCCACAGTCACTTGATTTTTTTGTAAATAAAGTATCCTCTACTTTTGTGATACTGTATCAAAAGATGAAAATAAACACTAATCTAAGAATGTTTGTGTTTCATTTCTAGTAACCTTTTACATGTTTCCATGCAATTGGGCAATTTGCAACGGAAAATATCTGAAGATCGATGGTATGTACAAGACAAATGATCGGAACAGTAAAAAGTGTCGATGTTTACATTACCCTAGATTAGGTGTCTTCCTGGATATAGGTAAACGAAGTTCAATGTAAGTTGTACAGATTGCTTAAAATTGACTTCAAAGGAGAATTTCTTCAGTTTTATATCATTTTTCAACGTTTATTGCAATATTTCCCAATTTACACGCATCCATAGGGACAGTGTCCACACGTACTTTAAAGGACGCACCGGTTTCACCCACTTCCGATAATAATTTTGAAAAGTTTCTTTTCGATTCGTCATCCTGACCCGATAGACACTATTTGTTCCATATTTCATTAAAAAATCAAATGGAATCTATGCTCGGGAACTAATGGGTTAATACCCGCTAGTGTCTATCGATACAAATCGACACCCCTGCTTTGGAGAAAAAATAGAAACAAAAATTAAGCAATATATATTCTGAAAATTTTCTAAATTGAACAACCGAACCCAACTTACCCGAACCTAATGTCAGCTGCTTTTGAAGGAAAATTTCCGATTTTATTTTATTTTTGAAAATGATTGAACGATTTTTCCAAGGTAAACAACTAAACTAGCCTAACCTAGCCAAATCGGTATTATTGTGCTTTAAGGTGGGAACAAGATATGTTTGTACACACATTTGCCTCCATATAGCAAGCAAATGGGTTAGGTTTGGTTAAGTTAGGTTAGTTTAGGTTTTTCCAGTTGGAAAACTTTTTTTTAAAAATTCCAAAAAGATTCCCCCAAAAATTGCAAATTATTTGATAACCTTGCGGTCTAAGGTGTTCTTTTTTTCCTTTAAAACACAAAAAAAAATGCAGAATACCATGTTTATGAAGGTGACTAAGATGATTGGACCCACTTATTTTCTGTGCTTACTTTTCAGGTTGTGAGCAAAATAATGCCAAAAAGGCTTTGAGTTCAGTAACATAGCATAAACATAAATGTTTTTTTTAATGCAACAAAACCTAACCTAGCCTACCCTAACCTATCTTTTGAGAACAAAAAATTAAACTAAATTAAAATGTCACTTAATTTATGTTCTGAAAATTCTCAACCTTAAAAAAGAAACCTAACTGAGCCTAACCTAACCTAAGCTGATGTTGAATAAAAAATTATATTTTTTTATGAACATGGTTGTAATTTTTTTCGGAAACTTTTGGGTATTAATTATTGTGCTTTAAGGTGGGAACAAGAAAAGTTGTATGGGCGCTGTATGACCAACGCAGTCAATGCGGCCGTAAACCCAAAGAACCAACCAACCAACCCAGAAAGATGTAAGCTGTACTTCCACAGTGCAGGGAATTCCAGCTATTTTGCTTGTTTTTGCACACAATTTTACATTTTTTCAGCAAAAGGTGGAGAATCAGTCCACTATCTAATCCAAATCTGTTTCTATTCAGTACAAAATGTGCTGGTTAACATCAATGTTTCTACTTAGCATGGGGTTTTTCATTTTTTTCCTTTAGCTTTCTTATCCGCATAAAATAACATAGGTTATTGGGGGGGGCAAATCAACATTGGGGGGCAAGATCAACTTTGGTGGGGCCATAGCCCCCACAAAAGGATACAAATCGACGCCCCTGCATACATGCATGATTTTGCACTCATAAAAATTTAATTTCATCTGCCATTTTTTGGACCACTTCACAAGCTCTTCTAAGTCTTTCTGTAGCATGTACCTAGGTGCCTAGGTACCAGGTAAATATCAAGCTCATAGTGTGATGAGTGGGCTGTTGAGGTTAATTATAGTTTGTATATCCACACTCTCAATGATAACTGATTGTTGTTCACGGGACTGGATTGTATGCAAGTTTGACAATGACAATTGGTTTTTGTGCACATCATTTTGAATTTTGTAGCAAAAGGTGGAGAGTCAGTCCACTATCTAACCCAAATCTGTTTTTTTTCATTACAAAATGTGCTGGTTAACATCAACTACATTTTCTATGTACCTAACATGGTGTTTTCCTTCTTTTTTCCTTCAACTTTTTTATCAGCATAAAAATAGCATATGTTATTGGGGAGGCCCAAATCAACATTCGGGGGGCCAAGATCAACATTGGTGGGGCCCTGGCCCCCACAAAAGGATACAAATCGACGCCCCTGCCATCTAGACATTAGGGGGATGTCCCCATCCTAGCCCCGCCTTCAGCGCCTAAAATATCACACAAACTATAACGTAAAATTGCCTTTACGTAAACGTCCACTTGCCTGCACCTTGATCGCAAACACCCGCTTTTATAGTCAGATATGTAACGCACTCGCTTCAAAGGTGGCGCAAATGACCTCTGTGGTCCGGCATGCCTAAAAAAAATCACTCCCCCACCCATGTGCAGTGAAATCGAAACTTGCCTGATGCTTCCAATTTCTGCAATATACGAATAAAAACCTGTGACGTCATCAAGGTTTGAATGCGAACTTTGGTGTACCTTTTAAATAATGGTATTTTTGCGGCGTTTAATAATGGTGTTTTTGCGGCGTACGAGACATTGGTCTTGTCAAGGCTATTTCTTGTATAGCATTGATCTTGTATGACTGTAAGGTTTGCTTAAAAGTCATGTGAGCCACAGGTTTCTTTTGTATTCTTTTAGGAATACCAATTATAATGCAGTGGCCATGCAGCTTCTTGCTGACTTTTCTCTGTCATGGTATCATAAGCTGGCAGATTTGCCCACACATGGCTCTCGTTTTTCCCAATATCAATATTTAATGCATGCATTGTCATTGGGCATGTAGGTAGGTACCTAGGTAAATATCAAGCTGATGGTGTGATAGGTGGTGCGATCCACCAATACGCGTCACACCTGGGGTGCAAAATAACACCGACCCATCTCGGATTTCTTCTTAAATTGGTGGACAGGGGTAATTGAGCGCCCCGAATCCAATGGTGACACTCCCATTTCGATCTGACCAACCGCACGTGCGTTATGGCCTCATGCACTTTTTGATGGTCACGATGCAGGGTTAACTTTAAATGGCCATAACTTCTGTTATAATCAACATAATTGCATAAACAAATATATCGCTGGATTCGTAATAGACCAAAGATCACGTTCCAGTGCTTTATTTTTAAATTTGACAAAGTCTTTGTTTTGGTCACGTGACCTTAGGTCACGTGACACATCATATCGAGCGCATGGAAAATATCCAGTTTTTACATTTTTATATTGTTGTGTAGTTTGTTGTCTTTGACTACAAAAAAAATGGAGATATGTTTTTTCTAGATTTTGTATTAAAAATCAGAGTATGGAGCGATGACGTCATCAATGGCACCCGATTGTAGGCCACTCAGGGTTGAAGTCAGTTTGATTCGTGATCTCGTAGCCTTGCAACCTCCGATGACCTCGGGTGACCTTATCTGATCTGCATTTTACTTCCATGAACTTGACTGACCTTTGGTGACCTCCTAGGGGTCATTTTTTATGCAAAGACTTGACCTTTAACATTTATTGACGGGAGAAGGGAGATTATAGTTGTTTTTATGCTGAATTCGAATTAAGTGGCATATTCAATCGTTTGAGCAACGCTAATAGTCAAGTCCAATAAACGTCCGCATTCCAGATATTTAGTCATTAGTAACAGATCGTTATGGCTGGAAGGACAACGGTAGATCTCGCCCATATTTTTGGTGGTGGTCGTGTATGTGGGTATACAGGAAAACATACACTGGTCTGTATACAGACAGGTTTAGTGACAGGTGCAATGTATTGTTCTATGAATACATGCTTCACTGAAGTGGCTACCTAGACACTGATCCATCATTCAACGGCAGACATTGACGTGGCGCCCCTGTTCGCCCGACAGTTCGGCCACACTCATGGTGGTAGTATTTACCGGCACGAAGCAGTGCAGAGACTGTGTTCCCTGGACCGTCAGAGCTTTGGCGAAGCGGGTCTTTAGATCATGAGCTGTGGATTCGATATCGACTTAGCTAACTAACAAAGAGATAATTGATGTTTGGAATTTTTCGGCCAGGAAGGTGTACACTTCTGAGGCTGTCGTGATCTGATATGTGCGCGGACGGCAGAGACTTTCTCTCGCAGTCGCCCGTTTCATTGTGCCGCCGATGCCGTCACACGCCCCCTTCCCATGAGCTGTTCCAAAGAACTGCCAGTCACATTTTAATCCAAAGTCTGTCTCGTGCTGGCAGATGTTAATAAAGTTGAAACGATTTTTGTATTGTCCCGCGCAACCATCAGAAAAGTAATGAATTTTACACAGATTGGGGATCCCAGTCTTCAGTTCCGGGATTAGTTTTTTTTTCTTCAAAAAGGCATGAACAGCAGTCGCGTTATGTTTTTACCGAGTTTGACACGCCGCAAAAGCTCTGATGGACCGTAACATCGTCCTCTCGCCAATAGGAGATGAATGGGTCATTGTCCCGCATCCCAATGGTAACTCTGAACCTCGTCCTGGATAACAAAAGTAATATTTTCCGAAAAATCTCCTGCAACCACTGCTTCCCCAGGAGGAAGTGATTCCTTGAGGTCTGCAAGTGTTTTGCTCTGGTTAGCCGACACGTAATGATGTTTGGTCAGTTTTACGACCGCACTGCTTAAACTCTGTAGAAATTCACCTCGAGTCTGAACAACGTCAATTAGATTGCACCGATCCGTGCTGACCCATTGCTTAAACCGATGTTCTTCATCACTGTCCGCATCATCATCCCCTGAATCATCATCCACGCCAATATCATCACCGTCGTCGCCGTCGTCATCGTCGTCAATGTCGACTCCGTCATCGCGGTTGATTTTGTGACCGTCATCTTGTACGAGTCTCAAAAATCCCAACACACCCTCTTCCCCCGGACAGTCGTTACACCGGTGCATCATACAGTCGGGATCACTGCTGTCACATACGGCGTGGTCGATTAGATCGCGTTATGTGAGACCCGGAATTCCGTATGAATCTATCATTAGCTTGACATTCTCGTGGTACACACACACACACACGCTGTGCGTGCCGCTACTTCCAGCTAACACACAATGTCGCGGACGAAGTGCGCAAAATGAAGAAAACCCCAGTTTCGGATTGTTGGGGTCATCTTTGTATAGTTGATATGTTTCTTTCAGGGTACCGAGAATTAAGCGTTTTTGCATCTTTTCCTTTGCGCCATCTGCGTTACGCACGACTACATAGTCGTTTGCACCAGGACACATCCTACTGACATCATCTGACGCATAGAATGCTACCACCCTCTCTCTGACATCTAGTGTAATCCTTGTACCCCTCCCTCCTTTCCTTATTTCTGGGAAAAGACCACGTTCGTTAGCAAGCTTGCGGCTTTTCTTGGCCATGTGCAAGCTCGCCCCGAAGTAGCATGCAGTTTGCCGTATAGACAACGGAGATAGTGTGAGGATTTGAAGTCTCCGTCGATAGTCATCACTACGATCGTACTCGGCTTTCAATCGTTGCAACAGCTTGTCGTATCTGAAATACACCATTTTCTATCAATATTTCCTTCATTTTTTAAAGCATGACAAGGGCACTTCACGTGATATTGTATTTACCTATTTAGGTGGCTAAGTTACGGAATTGGTAACTAAATTGCGCTTCAGTGGACCTTCACGGGGAAACTGGTACGTACCATAAACATTGTTCAGCAAGTGCAAAATTATATAAATAATAATGATAAGAACAATATTGCTAAATATAAAAGTTTATGGACAATACCCTCAGCCCAGTTGCTCATTAATTACGTTTTTTTCCTTTAAGGGGGAGAGGCCGCGATATCGGTAGCCTCTCTAGCTGTGTATATAATCAACAGATTCTCATATCACCTTCGGTGAACTATAGCGCGTCTAATGCAGCAATGCTCCAATTTCATTTCAAAGTTCATTCGGCCTCATTTCGGACACCACCGAAGCATCAAATACAACAATTGCAACACATGCATGGCATAACACTCACCGCTCCAGTTTTATGTCAGTATCTGACCGCCTCCTTTTCTCTGGAGTGGCGCCAGGGGTTGGGATTTCCACACCCAGGGAAGTTGACAGTTTCCTTTTCATCAACCTTGTAGCTTCCCTCAATTTGCGCTTTCCTTTCGTCTGTTTCTGTGCTTCCGATAATCCACCTGTCAAAAAGAGTATAGTTTACAAAATGTCAATTTGATTTTTCGGACGCGATCAAAACTGTGTCCTCAAAGAACTGACGTAGTAAATATACCTACATACATGATGGAACCTGGGAACATTTGTCGCTCGCCCAAGGTTAATGTTGTGGTAATCGGAACAACATGCATTTTCTCCATTGTGAAACCCGAAACTATTAGACCCGGCGAACTGAGTGCAATGGAACATTTTTTTCTTTAATGGTGGTTTCCCTTTCATAACCGAAATGTAATTCATATAATCTGTATGCATATCAGCTTCAAAAGGATGTCTGATGATGGTAATGCACATAATACAGAATATTTACATGAGGAAAATGTATTCTTATACGCCTAGCACTGACTTGTCCGAATCGGTGTCTGTTGGAGAACCTTCAGGACTTCTTCAGTATCTTCCTTGTAGATCTGTCGTCTCGCTGGTGTGTCGACATCGCACTGCGATGAGCTGCTTATTGACGTTGAATCATATTGAGATGAGTGACGAAGCTGGCGCAGAGGCTTCTTGAGCCACCTCGGCGGCAAGCTCTTGGGGTCCTTTATCAATCTCTTCCGGCATGTTAGGCACAAGTAAGTACTCTTCTCAATACGACGATCTTGCACGGCACTTACTAAAGAAGCTGGCACTAACTGAACAGTTTTCCGACGCTGGACTTTGTGTACAGCATAAGGATCTGCACAATAGTTTCGGTACTCTTGTTTTAGCATCTTTGCAGCTCTATCGTAACTATAATTCACTGTAACGGAGACAAGGTCACATGTTAGGTCAAGGTCACACGTTATTCTTTGGAATCAAATTAGAGATTTACCTAAATTGCAAAACTCCAAGCCTTGAGGGAGTACTTTTGTATCTGAATTCGAATTCAGCATCCAAAATAACGCCAGTAATCTCCCTCCTCCCGTATAAGTCATTAAATGTCAAAGGTCAAGTTTTTGCTTAAATGACCCCTAGGAGGTCACCAAAGGTCAGTCAAGTTCATGGAAGCAAAACGCAGATCAGATAAGGTCACCGAGGTCATCGGAGGTTGCAAGGCTACGAGATCACGAAACAAACTGACTTCAACCCTGAGTGGCCTACAATCGGGTGCCATTGATGACGTCATCGCTCCATACTCTGATTTTTAATACAAAATCTAGAAAAAACATATCTCCAATTTCTTTTGTAGTCAAAGACAACATACTACACAACAATATAAAAATGTAAAAACTGGATATTTTCCATGCGCTCGATATGATATGTGTCACGTGACCTAAGGTCACGTGATGCCAGGGTAGGTAGGCTTTGCAATGAGTTAGGTTTGACTTTTGTTGACAAGTGGTGCAGGTTTTATGGCTCATCTGACCTCTATCAGAGGGATGGCTTGCACTTCTCTGAGAAGGGGGTGCAAGTGTTAGGCAAAGTATACGAACATGTCCTTCAGGGAAACTAGATAATGGGGTGGGGAGGGAAGAATTGGCATTGCCATCTCAGGGATATGTCAATAGTGACAGCATAGGCAATAGAACCTCACAGTCAGCAAATAGGGGTAGCAGTAGATCAAGGGGGCAGGGTGGTAGCTCATCCAGAGATGATAGAGCTACTCAACATAAAAAGCCAAAGAGGGTCATGGAACTTTTGTTAAGTGTATGATGCTTAATGCTCAGAGCATTCGATCCAAATTTGATGAGTTCAAGTGTTATGTTGCTGAGGAGAAACCAGATTTTGTTTGCATTACTGAGGCATGGGTCAGTGAGGGATATTTTGGGGATAACTTGCAGGACTATGAGATCCAGGGATACAATATGTTTTCATGCAATAGGGGTCCAGCAGTGAAAGGGGGTGGTGTAATGCTCTATGTGAATAGCTTATACAGTTCCCAAAAAGTAGTAGATGGGGTGAAAAATGTGTCTGTGGAGTCCATTTGGCTTGATGTTGCTGTGGGAAAAGGCAACAACAATAAACTGAGGATAGGAGCTTTGTATCGATCAGGAACCTTGCCACATTCTCAGCAACTGGAGCTTGATAAGGTGATTTGTGAGGAAATCAGTAGAAACTTTCAGAGGAAATGCCTTATTCTTGGTGACTTTAATCTAAAAGGATATGAAAATGTTGGTGTTGGCTCCCCATCATGTAAACTGTTTAGGAAATGCCTTGAAGAGGACTTGTTCTTACACCAGTTTGTAATGGAACCAACCAGGCAGGGCTCATTCTTGTACCTTGTCTTCTCAGATTTAAGTGATTTAGTTCAAGACTTGACTGTAGGAGAACCTCTGGGAAGAAGTGACTATAACATAGTGAGATTCAAGGCACAGGTATCAGGGACAATCAAGGATAATTTGGCAAAGATTCCAAATTTTAACAGGGCAGACTTTGCCTGCATGAGAGAGGCTTTAAGTGCCATAAAATGGGAAGAAGAATTCTTTGATTTAAATGCCTGTGAAATGTGGGAAAAGTTCAAATCCTACTTGAGGGAAATTCAGATTAGACATGTCCCCCAAAAGCAAAGGCGCAAAAGAAGGGTAGGAAAGCCAGCATGGCTTACACCAGATGTGATGAAAGCAATTAAGGCTAAGAAAGGTGCATTTAGAGTATTTAAGGAGGCTTCAAATATCGTAAATCTAAGGTCGTATCAAAAATCTAGAGACGCTGTGAAGCAGAAAATCAGAGCAGCAAAGCGAGCAAAAGAATTGGATTTGGCTAGGAACTGTAATGGGGACAGTTCTTTAGTTTCTACAAGCTAAGTAAAGTTTCAAGCACAATTGGTCCACTGGATGTAAATGGGACTATATTGAGTGAGGATAGTGAGATGGTTGAGGAGCTGAGCAAGCAGTTTAAATCAGTGTTTACAGTGGAGGATGTGACTAATCTACCAACCGTGAACCACAGTTCAGTGACAGGTGATCAGATACACGATGTTGATTTCATTGATAGTGATATTGTTTTCAATTATATCAGAGAAATAAAGACAAACAAGGCAGCAGGACCCGATGGAATTTATGCTAGGGTATTGCGGGAAGCTGAAAAGGAAGTGGCAATTCCACTTAGTATAATATTTTGTAGATCAGTTTCGCAAAATGAAATTCCAACAGATTGGAAAAGGGCAAATGTAGTTCCTATTTTCAAGAAAGGAGAAAGAGGGAAAGTTGAAAATTATAGGCCAGTAAGCCTCACATCCCTAGTCTGCAAGGTACTCGAATCAATTATCAAGGATAGAATAGTTAGTTTTCTGGAAGGAAACAGATTGATTCAAGATACTCAACATGGGTTTAGAAAAGGGCGATCGCGCCTCACAAATCTCTTGGACTTTTTTGAATTTTGCTACAGAACAATTTGATCAGGGAAATCAGGTTGATGTAGCATATCTTGACTTTAGTAAGGCCTTTGACAAGGTACCCCATAAACGGTTAATTATGCAGCTTCAGGTCCATGGTATTGCAGGTAGCATCCTAAAATGGATAGAGTTGTGGCTTTCAGATAGACAGCAGAGAGTGATGCTAAATGGTACAAAGTCATCATGGCAAAATGTTCTTAGTGGAGTCCCCCAGGGGTCGGTACTGGGGCCACTATTGTTCATTATATATGTGAATAGCATTGAATGTGGCCTAAGCAGTAAGGTTTTGAAATTTGCGGATGATTTGAAGATCTTTAGGGCAATAACAGGGCAAAATAAGCAGGTTTTGCTGCAGAAAGACTTAGACGAGCTAGTGAAGTGGTCCGAAAAATGGCAAATGAAGTTTAATTTTGATAAGTGCAAAGTCATGCATGTAGGTAGGCAGCATATGAAGGCTCCATACTTGATGGGTGGCCAAGTACTATCTGTGACTCAGCAGGAGAAGGACTTAGGTGTTATTTTGAACACAAAATTGGGCGCATCAGAACAGAGCAAAGAAGCCAGGAAGAAGGCACTAAGAATGCTTGGGGCAATACAGAGGAATGTGTCATACAAAAGTGAGGAGGTCATCAGGAAGCTTTACTGTGCATATGTCAGGCCACATTTGGAATACTGTGTCCAAGCTTGGTCCCCTAGTTATGAGAAAGATTGTTGGCTTTTAGAGAGAGTACAAAAGAGGGCAACAAAAATGGTTAATGGTATAGGCAACCTAGAATATGAGGAAAGACTGAAGAAATTGAACATGTTTTCACTTAGATATAGGAGGCTGAGAGGAGATCTCATCGAGGTTTTTAAATTTGTTCATGGTCAGGAACAGGGATATCTCAGGGAAATGTTTGAATTTAACAGAAATGATGCAATTAGAGGTCATCAATTCAAAATTAAAGTTAATCACAGCAGGACAAGGTTAAGACAGTCTTTCTTCACCAACAGGGTAGTAGAACACCGGAACCAGCTGCCAGGAACCATTGTCAGTAGCAACACACTGAACATCTTTAAAAACGGCATAGACAATCATTATAAGAATAGGGGGATTGTTTTTCTGTATTCCAGGGAAGGTTGATCGACAGGGAGGAGTGTGTGTTGGGAGGAGTTTGTAATTGTTGACTGTGTTATGAAATAGCACGTGAGTCTCTTATTAAGTCTAAATGCTTTATAACTTTATATAGGGTGTACCTAGCAGGGGATTCAGCACCTTCCTTCGGGATGTGATACTGATGACATTGTTTATGGTAGCACAATGGGTATGATGGGAGGAGTTTGTAATTGTTGAGTGTATTATGCAATAGCAAGTGAGTCTCTTATTAAGTCTGAACGCTTTATGAATTTCTGTGGGATGTGCCTAGCAGTGGATTCGGCACCTTCCTTCGGGATGTGATGCTGATGAGGTTGTCTATGGTGGCACGATGGGTGTGATGGGAGGAGCTTGTGATTATTGAGGGTGTTAGGCGGTAGCAAGTGAGTGGTGTTAGATGGGCTGGGATATATAGCTTCCTAGGAACTTGGGATAAGGGATTGATTGGGGTGGGAGTATGTACATTCTAGTACCTTTTCTAGATAGGCTTAACCCAGATGGGCCCCTGTGGCTCTTATTAAGCCTTAATACTTTATGACCTTATGACGTGACCAAAAAAAAAGAAATTGTCAAATATGAAAATAAAGCACTGGAACGTGTTCTTTGGTCTATTACGAATCCAGCGATATATTTGTTTATGCAATTATGTTGATTATAACAGAAGTTATGGCCATTTAAAGTTAACCTTGCATCGTGACCATCAAAAAATGCCTGAGGCTATAACGCACGTGCGGTTGGTCAGATCGAAATGGGAGTGTCAGCATTGGATTCGGGGCGCTCAATTACCCCTGTCCACCAATTTATGAAGAAATCCGGGATGGGTCGGTGTGGGGGGGTGTGACGCTTATTGGTGGACCGCACCAGGTGGGCTGCTGAAGATAATTATAGTTTGCATATCCACAATCTCAATGGTATTGTCATTGTTGTTCACTGGACAATGCAAGTTTGACAATGACTGGAAATTAAGAATGGATTTTTTCCTGTTTAAGCTCATATGCATGTGGTTTTGCCATTGGTGGCGTGTACAAACATCATTATGACAATCCAATTGTTGTTTTGTAGCTTAACATTTTTAAAAAGACAATGGTTTAAAATGCATCATCATCGAATCTTAATATTGTATGCTGTAAGTTTTCTTTCCACAGTGGAGGGAAATCTAGCTATTTTGTTTTTTTTTGCACATAATTTTGAATTGTGTAGCAAAAGTTGGATACTCAGTCCACTATCTAATCCAAATCTGTTCTTTTTCAGTACAAAATGTGCTGGTTAACATCAACTAAGTTTTCTTTGTACCTAACACAGTGTTTTTCTTCTTTTTTTTCCTTTAGCTTTTTATCAGCATAAAAATAGCATGGGTTATTGGGGGGGCCCAAATCAACATTGGGGGGGCCAAGATCAGCATTGGGGGGGGGGGCATGGCCCCCGCAAAAGGATACAAATCGACGCCCCTGTATATCAGTATGTTTGCAAATTCACTTATGAGTGAATCCATACCATTCTCACTGGGGCATAAAAGCTACATCATAACATTGCTTCTACAATGCATATAACAGAAAGCCATCTCGATTGTCCTACTTACTCAGGACACCATAGAAGTCAATTAAGCCAATGAAAACCATAGAAGTCAATGAAAATGCTACTTCATCCCCTGTATTGTTAATGGAAACAGAAGTCTCTTGAACCATATGTTATGTCCTTCACAGTGTTGCTCCATCCATCTCCAACTCCAACCCTGACCAAACTTCAGGAGCTCATCCATCTCCAAAGCAGTCTGTTGAAGAAGGTATGTATTGCAGCATAACTACTGTGACTTGAATTCCATGGTATCCATGTTGCCTTACAATCCATCCTTGCTGATCCATGAGCAGATGTTTGACTTTCCTCAAACTGTCTGGATAACTGGGGAGTTGAAATCACATGTGAGTGATGAAACAGATGAACTATTCCTGGATTCTTATGTTGCATCATTGCATGGCACAGTGACATACCGAATGGGGGAGGGGGCATTGTGGGCAGTTGCCCCCCCCCTCCTGATAGGTTGTGGGGCCCCCAAGAATCCACCGAGCTCAGGAAAAAAATGCGCCATGCTCCCTAAAAATTGCACTCGGTCCACCAAAAATCGCACCGGGGATCAGAAAAATGACATTGGGGGCCCCCAAAAGTAGCGCAGGGGCCTCCGATAATGACGCTGGGGCCTCAAAAGTTTGCACCTGGGCCCCTGAAAATCACGTTGGGGCCGTAAAAAAAGTCGTGCCGGGGTTCAAGAAAGTCACGACGGGGGCCACAAACGGTCGGGCCGGGGCCTCCTGAAAATCACGCTGAGACTGGGGTACTAAGAATTATCACCCTGAAAATCACGCTAGAGGCCTGATAGGTCTAAAAGTCTCGTTGAGATCACCCAACAAATGAAGCCGGGTAAATGAAAATCAGTCCGGACACGGAAAATCAATCTGGGATCTCAACAATGGCTCGAAAAGCCCACAAAACTTGTTGGGCCCCCAAAAACGTGTCGTAGCCACCGCAAGGGATCCAAACAAGTGACCACGGGGCACCAAAAAATCGCACTTAGACCAAGAAAATTTCACGCCGCTTCTCTTGAAAATCTCACTGGGGCCAAAACGTCGTGCCGGAGCCCCACAAGTTGCAGCTGGCTTCCCACGGACCAATACATACCCGGAATGTCACCTTGCGGACGCAAAAATTGCGTCAAGGATCCACAAAATAAGAAGTCGCCGGACGCCGGAAAAGAAACCTGTTGAGGCACCGAAAAAAAACGCACCGAGAGCCCGAAGAAACGTACCGGGCTCCAAAAATAGCCTGCAGGGGGCTTATAAAATAGACTTCACCACAAAAACCACAAGGAGGCTCCATCGAATCGACCAGAGCACCGGAAAATTCAGAATGGGTCCCGAAAGAAAGTTATCCGAAGGGCCTTTCTACTCTCAATCGTGCAATCTGCGGAAAAAAACACGTTGAGCAGCCGCAGTGCCGTACAAAAGGTAAAAATTCCCCTCCCTAATGTCAGGTACCAAGGAAATACTTTCACCCACCGTCATCACTGTTCAGGTCTGCTGTGCTCTGATGCTCCATCAATGCGGGTGTGTTTTAGCCTGCATCTGATCGCTGAAGTATTTTTATTTAAGCCGGTGTGTTTGTTGGTGTGTGGAGTGAGGAGGAGGGTAACGGTGACGGTGATGGTGACGATAGATCCGAGCCCACTATATGGCACTGCAGTCGCATGCTATTACTCAGAGTTGTTATGATGACATGTACTGAGCACTGCTCTTTTAATTATGTGACTTGACCAGTTATTGGACGATTTTCCCCGTTGGTGAGGATGCTGAATAAACATAAACATACACATCGTCGAATAAAAAATCAGAATTTCTGAGATCCGAAAATATAGTGGGCTAAATCCGATTAGTTTTTTTTTTGTGGGGGGGGTGGTGGTCAAGTGCGTTGGCACTTCGCCCCCCCCCCCCAATGCTTTTTGAAAAATTGACACCCCTGACCATGACACCTGGCGGGAGCATGCGGTATGGTGCGTCGAATGGTTCAAATTATAAACCGAAGTGCCCTGATCAGACGTTCCATCATGTTCCTATGGATCCTGCCAGGTAAATAGACGACCAGCTCTTAGTTTTATGCTCTCTGTTTGTGTAGATGTCATACTCCAGAAGCGTTTTCGTGCCAATTAGGACGGTGAGCTGCGGTTGTCGGTGTGCAGAATGCTCAAAATGGATATAATGATGTGGGTTAAATGTGTCCCTATGCCAACATTCCGCGACATCTCGACAAAAGCTTGTTCCCCCACCTGAACTCCGGAGGTATAGCTATGCAAGTGGGAGGGGGGAATGTTGACGGGCGTCATCATTTCATGACGAATTCATGAAGTTCACGTGAATGGGAAATCATATTACTTGGGTGAATTTCCCTCTCTCCCTCTTAAAAAAAAGCCCTAGCCCATGCTGATTAACACGCGCACTGGAGGGGGGGGCGAAATCCGCCCACACCTTCGGTTTTTCGTAGATAACTCCATATTTTACCGGTCGATATACGCCATGTTTTGCGTACCTGCTTAGAAATGACCGGCGCGTCCTTTAAAGCAAGAAAATGGAAAAGGGTCGAAATTTTTTTTCGAGTTAGGGGCCGCTAAAGTTAACAAATTTCGTAGCGCCAGACTATAAAAATCGGCGCTGATGCGCTTCTCGTATATCCGCAAAAGGGAAGTGTTCTTGGCAACACTAGCGACTTGTTTGATGTATATTGATATGCTATATAGTGTCAAGGTCATGTTAGGTCACCGAGGTCAAGTCAGGTCAAGTTCAAGACGGTTAATGGAACCAAACTTGGTCAACTGGAATGTTGTCATAAATGCACTACTGTTTGTCATTGTGTACCTAAGCGTTTCCATACTTTATTCATGTGCTTCACTCCTTTCTTCGCGAAGCTGATTGCGCCGAACTGCCCGACGGAGCAGTCGGGCGGGTTCCGGAAACTGGAACAGGTAACCGACATGATAAAGTGCTGCTATATAGGTGACCTGAGGTCAAATGTCGGGTCTAGTATCCGTATTGCATCATTAGTAATGTCCAAAACATCATTGATGCCCATTTTGGAGCATTTAAACACAATCACAGCGATCCATAACAATGACAAGCCAAGCCACGCAAAACAAGAAATTTTTTACAAATGTGACCTCATTTGACCTTGAAAATATTGACCTAAGTTCATGAAATTTGCACACAATAGAGTTTACTACCGTACCCATCCACCCTGCGAATTGTATTCCTCCAGCTTTAATAGGAGCCGAGATCTTATGGTGGGGGGGGGGGGCGGAATCCGCTCCCCCCTCCAGTGCGCGTAATTTTCAGAGGCCCTCCAGGGCGCGTTAAGCTTACCTGGTAGGTATAACCGTGCAGGCTGCGCTGTAATGCAGCTGGTAAGCATCTCGCATGATGCACAGTTCGTTGTGCACGTTAGCATATCCAGGCTCTCATCCAGGCTTTCTCCAGTCCGGTTCGAAGATATCGTTCTTTATTGATACATAGTTGAACAAGTTGCGACACTTGTGTACGAAGTGATATCATTGGAAAGATGAGGCATCGGTACCGCGCATATCGACCGCGTTATGCACTTGGAAAAAATCTTCTACCACACTCGAGGTGTCCGTATGCATACCAAGACTACATGCATCACCACAACCGGCGACAAGGTGGAACTCAACAGTGCTGCTGGTCACGAACAACCGGGACACCACTCGCCGACGTCGTGACGTCACGAGTGACGTCAAACGGCCGCCAGCCGACTACTCGCCGAAGCCCTTGTCGACGCTGTCCGGCGAGTCGCGCATGCCGAACTGGGCGTACATCTTGAAGAGCAGGCGGCAGGTGGATATCATGACCACCACCAGCACGGCCGTGAGCACGCCCACCTTCACCATGCCCATGTCGGTGGTCGAGAACGACTCGGCCGCGTCGCACGCGCCGGACGTGCCGTTGCCGGTCGTGCCGTTGAAGCGGTCGTCGTCGGCGACGCTGAAGTTGCCGGCGCCGGTGCAGTTGGCGGCGCGGCCGTCGGCCAGCGCCGCGAGCGTCGTCGACAGCAGCAGCCGGTCCATGGGCGCGGCGGCGGGTGCGAGGCGCAGCGCGAGGCGCGATCACCGGCCGAACGGGGCGGCAGCGGTAGCGGCGGAGGCGGCCGCTGGTCCTGCCATCACCAGCCGGTCGGCCTAACTGCCCGGCCGCCCGAGTCGACTCCTGCCCGGGGTCGACTGGAGGAGTGCCACGGCACGAACGACAAGGCTCTGTCTGGCTGGAGTGGAATCAACTCTGACTTGATGCCAGGGACAGTGGATGCACGTGAAGGCGACCGTGCTCCACCGGAGGCGCTGGCGTGCCCCTGGATACACGGCGTGCCCTGAAGACAGCTGTGTTCCGCTGGGGACCGGGCCCCACTGTCGTGGTCGCCGAGCCTTTGGACAGGCCGGGCGCTGCCGGCGACGAAGAGGGGGCGATTAAGCCGGGGTGGGGGGGGGGCGATTAAGCCGGCCGGCCGCGGACGAGAAGATGGCGCTAGCCCGGAGAGAAGATGGCGCTGGTCCGACGCCCAGTAGATGTAGTCGGTCACCCTCTCCTGGGAACCGAAAGGGTGTTCTGTCAGGTGTCATTTCTTCACGGCGATGGCCGATCTCCGTAAAATGAAGCAACTAATGCTGTCGTCCGGTTAGTTTTAAATACGTCCTAGGCTATTCAGGATGACCACTGTACGTGGAGGGCATGAATCGTGAAATAAATAAAGAAATATATAAATAAAGAAATACGCGGGGATGCAGAGCTGGGCGTAACGTACAGATCGTGATATGTTAGGATAATAGCAGCGAAGGGGGACGTCATGACGACCGTCGTTGGGTGGCTGGATCGCGTCCGGCCGAAGACGCGGCCGGCTGCAATCACCCGATAATCAGCTGGTGCCGCCATCAACATCACCCGACAATCAACACGTAATAGGCGCCGAGTCACTCAATCACCTGATCCGGGGCGCTATCGGCGCTGGCGATTAATCGAGCGCGCGCAATGCCACCACCGCGACCAGACGGTGCCCGACTGCAGGTCTCCCAAGAGAAGAAATGGGAGATCACACAGCTTTTACCGCGGTTCGCGTGTCAGGCACCGAGGCACAGGGCACCAAGGCGAAGGAAAATTGTTGCGGACTGGAGATCAAGAAGACAGCTTGCCACCTACCACCACCACACACAGACACACACGCACACACACACACACGCACACACACACACACAGACATGGGAGGTCAATGGAAACCAACCAATGGCTGCCCACCTGGATCACGGGGACCCATCTGGCCTCTGGAAACGCGGTCGATTCCGTTCACACAGGCGGACCCACGCCACATGGGGCAGCACTGCGAGGTCGTCGAACTCACATATTCGTCGTCATATTTGCAATTGACATGCATACGAGGACTATCACGGATGTTTCTGGAGGCTGATTCACTTGGTATTGAATAATTTCTGCGCGCATCCTCACGGAACGTTGTATGTACCATTGGCGTCACAAATAGCTTCAGGCTGGCCGCCCTGGCACCTGAATATCGTGCATAGGTATACTGTTTTCCACCACACCTAGGTATCACTGGCGTCACAGATAGCCTGACATTCAGCCTGGGCGTCCTGGCACCTGAATATTCTGCATAGGCATACTGTTTCCCGCCACACCTATACCTAAGCGGGATATTCAGGTGTCAGGACGCCCAGACTGATTGTCCAGCTATTTGCGACGTCAATAGTACAATCAATGCATTCCGAGACGCTATCAACGTCCGACAGAGGCAGCTGCATTGTTTGCAGCTGCGCCGGCTGCTCCTCATTACTGTAGTTCAACGCACCATCTGGTTGCGCTGTTCGGTCTGTTGTAGCGTCACAGAGCCGACACAGCACATACATGGGCGGATTCATGGATTATCATGTAGGGGGGGGGGGGGGCGCTCATCTGGAGTGGCGCCATTCCCGTGGAAGGGCGCCACTGGAAAAGTATTTGGAGAGGCGCTTTTCGCTGAAAATTTGTTGAGCGTGTGTGGAAGGTGTTCACTCCGATTCTCACTCTGAGGGGCGGCACTTTTCCGTGGGGTACATGCTCCCAGTGCCCCCATCTGTATTCGCTCCTGAACTCGTGCGGGAAGATACTTCGCCTTTGAACTGTTTCGAGTTCACCTTATAACGTGACGATGTCGAGGTAAGGGAAAGAGCTCTAGGCAGTCTCCCGCAAAAGCTTGACTTCGGTTTTCTGTCTCCAGAAGAACTATCGGATCCTGCACCCATCTGGCCAGGTCACAAGCAAAACTACAAGCTGCAAACTGCATTGAGAATTCAAGCCACTTAATCCTTTTAGTGCTGATGGGGAGGGACATATTCCTAGATTTTTCGGAACATTTTCGCTGGTGTCCAAGCTGACTTACGGATATATCCATACGTAATACCTCTGATATATGGGAATGTATCTGAAACAATGGAAGCTCTAGTGCACGATTATTACCATTGCCAGTGCAGGAAATGATAGGCAAAGCCAGGGCTGTGATAAGTTCCAGGCACTAAAATCATACAGATTCTGTTCGTCCATGTCTTTCTGAGGTGAGCTGAGGATATTTTGTCACGAAGATACATTCGAACCGAGGTGACAATATTTTGTCACGTAGATTCATTAGGACAGAGGTGAGGATATTTTGTTAAGTAGATTCATTAGGACTTAGGTGAGTATTTTTGTAATGAAGAGTCATTAGGACGGAGGTGAGGATATCTTGGCACGAAGTTTCATTAGGACGGAGGAGATACTTTGCATTTCAAGATGTCAATAACCAAACAATGTGCACAAAGTAACATATTTAGCCATGCTATATCGCATCCTTTGATTGTGGTTGTGTCTAACACTTGTGAGCGGTAATTCATTTCACCAATAATACATATTGACATTGTTTTACCTGAGCAATCATCAACGAGTAACTCCAATCATAGACGAGGCTGTGTTGCTAACTGTCATACGTTTATCGTAGCGCTATTAGCCCGTCACATCTAACAAGAGCAGTCAAACACATACCAACGCGGAATGGCATGGGAATACACACATACTAGGTACAAAAAGTACCGATGAAAGACGAAAAGGATACATCTGCGAACATGTATGGCATGGCAGATAAAAGTGCATCAATGCATTGCGAAAGTCATGCCGAGGTTCATGAATTAACAGCCACTTAAAGATGATGCTCATGGAGCGCAATGCTCAAGCAATTCACAAGAAAATAATTATTTTTACTTGCGCTCGCACAGCCATATGCCGATCACGATTGCAGGTAAAACGAAATATGGTGGCGTTTTCTATCTGGTCATCGAATGCACGTTTTGAGGTTTTGCTTTTTACCATGTCTAGCAGTTTCAGAAGTGCTGACGAGTAAACGAGAGTCCCCAGCAGGCTGTTTCAGCCTATTCCTTTCTGTCGGCCCGTGTTCGAATGTCGTTAGCGCTGCGAATAGCAGCTGTCCGTTTCGCATGCCCATAACCAAGTTGGGCGTTTCGCATGCCCATAACCAAGTTGGGCGTTTTTTCCTCGTGGACGGTGAGTCTGTGCTCGGCCATGTCGGGTGAGTGGCCTCCCGTCCTGTCGTCACGAGCAGATTGCCTCCATTCCGGGCTGGCCCGCGGAGAGCGGCACGTCCAGACTCCGAGCCAACTCACCATGGCCGTTAGTTGCAATCGCGGGTCAGTGTGCGCTCAATATGCGTAGAGGGTCAGCACGTCTCGTGGCGTGCTGAGCTGTCAGACAGATCGGATGATGCAGCTGTTGCCACCAGTCTGCTTCAGCTTCAGCTACTTTCACAAGACAGGGGTGGGGCGGCATGCAGCATCCCAGGCGTGGAGGTGTTGCACGCCTTCCGTCCTTGAAAGTGTCATGGCCCGAAGAGAGGGAAGGTGTTACGGTATTAGTTCCAAACCAACCGTCAATTCGTCGCCAAGCATTTGTAGTTTTCCAACTTCACAGTCTAACAGCAACAGTCATTGCTGCATTTTCCTCATTGCAAAGAGCTGCACATTAGCGTGGAGTGATGTCGGTGCTTATCGTGACGTGCGACACGGCCGCACACGGCCTGAGACACCTGCCCTGGTGACCTGACCCGATGCACCACTGATCCGCGCCGATCCACTAATGGACCGGTCATGTCACGTTGTCACGCTGCCACCGGCGAACGCTGCTTCCGGTGTCTGGCGTTATGATGTGACAGCTCGCTTGTCTGCCACTGGCCCTGGCCCTGGCCCTGCTCATGCTGCCCCAGCTCCTGTCCAAATCTGCCTCTGAAGATATCCCAACTTCTGCCTCTGTACCTGTCCAATGTCCATGTCCCTGCTGCTGATCATCTCTCCGTTGGGGTCGATACTCCGGTCCCTGCCCGTGTTCCTGTCTCACATATTCCTGTTGCTATCGAGTCCCTGTTCGGGCCGATACCCCGGTCCCTGTCCGTGTTCCTGTCTCACATGTCCCTGTTGCTGATCATGTCCCTGTTCAGGCCGATACTCCGGTCCCTGTTCATGTCCCTGGCCCACATGTCCCTGTTGCTGATCAGGTCCCTGTTCGGGCCGACACTCCGGTTGCTGCCCGTGTTCCTGCCCCAGCCATCACCCGTGTCTCCGTCGATGCCCAACTGTCTAGAATGCGAACACTGAACAACCTCTGGCTGTTCGAGCTGTCATAAAGTCATAAAGTCATAAAGTGTTAAGGCTTAATAAGAGCCACAGGGGCCCATCTGGGTTAAGCCTATCTGGAAAAGGTACTAGAAATGTACATACTCTCCTAAACGTACATACTACATACCTAAGTTCCTAGGAAGCTATATATTGCAGCCTATCTAGCACCAATTCACTTGCTATTGCATAACACACTCCCATTGTGCTACCATAGACAATCTCATCAGCATCACATCCCGAAGGAAGGTGCTGAATCCATTGCTAGGTACACCCTATATAAGGTTATAAAGCGTTTAGACTTAGTAAGAGACTCACTTGCTATTGCATAACATACTCAACAATTACAAACTCCGCCCATCATACCCATTGTGCTACCATAGACAATCTCATCAGTATCACATCCCGAAGGAAGGTGCTGAATCCACTGCTAGGCAGGGGCGTCGATTTGTATACTTTTGCGGGGGCCATGCCCCCCCCCCCCAATGTTGATTTGGGCCCCCCCAATAACCCATGCTATTTTTATGCTGATAAAAAGCTAAAGGAAAAAAAAGAAGAAAAACACTGTGTTAGGTACATAGAAAACTTAGTTGATGTTAACCAGCACATTTTGTACTGAAAAAGAACAGATTTCGATTAGATAGTGGACTGAGTATCCAACTTTTGCTACACAATTCAAAATTATGTGCAAAAAAAACAAAATAGCTAGATTTCCCTCCACTGTGGAAGGAAAACTTACAGCATACAATGCTAAGATTCGATGATGATGCATTTTAAACCAGATTGTCTTTTAAAAAAATGTTAAGCCACAAAACAACAATTGGATTGTCATACTGATGTTTGTACACGCCACCAATGGCAAAACCACATGCATATAAGCTTAAACAGGAAAAAATCCATTCTTAATTTCCAGTCATTGTCAAACTTGCATTGTCCAGTGAACAATCGTGACAATCATCATTGAGATTGCGGATATGCAAACTATAATTATCTTCAGCAGCCCACCTATCACACCATCAGCTTGATATTTACCTAGGTACCTACCTACATGCCCAATGACAATGCATGCATTAAATACTGATATGGGGGAAAACGAGAGCCATGTGTGGGCAAATCTGCCAGCTTATGATACCATGACAGAGAAAAGTCAGCAAGAAGCTGCATGGCCACTGCATTATAATTGGTATTCCTAAAAGAATAAAAAAGAAAGCTGTGGCTCACATGACTTTTAAGCAAAGGAGGGTAACAGTGACGGTGACGGTGACGGTGACGATAGATCCGAGCCCACTATATGGCACTGCAGTCGCATGCTATTACTCAGAGTTGTTATGTTGGTGAGTTCGAGTCTCACCTGTCGCTACTCTTCGCCCGCGACCAATCGGCGTGAGAGATTGGCGACGCTATATGACACAACGGTCGACGTGTCGTAGAACCAATAACCAACCAAGAGTTGTTATGTTGACATGTACTGAACACTGCTCTTTTAATTATGTGACTTCACCAGTTATTGGACGGTTTTCCCCGTTGGTGAGGATGCTTAATAAACATAAACATACACATCGTCGAATAAAAAATCAGAATTTTTGAGATCTGAAAATATAGTGGGCTAAATCCGATGAGTTTTTTTTGGTGGGGGGGGGTCTAGTGCGTTGGCACTTCGGCCCCCCCCCCAATGTTTTTCAAAAATCGACACCCCTGCTGCTAGGTACACCTACATAAAGTTATAAAGCGTTTAGACTTAATAAGAGTTAATAAGAGACCCAAGGGCCCATCCAGTTAAGTCTGTAAATGGAAGATAATATAAGCCTGGTAAAAAGACCCTCCCCAACCATCCCACATCCTGAAGAACCAGTCCTCCAATATCCCACACACCTATCAATGCCTATCTACCCTAGCTTTCCAGCCCTATTACCCTGATCTCTCTTAACACATGTGGATTGAATGCCTTATCAATAATTTTCAAACTGCATCCATGCCTGCTTAAAGGGGTCTGTGCCGTGCACACTTACTTAACATACATCTCACCCCATCCATCACAAATTAGAACTCAAAAACAAGATTTTCCTGTCTAAAAAATTTATCCACCCTACTTTTAAATACATTCAATGAGGAACTCACCACAACATCAGCAGGCAGCCCATTCCACTGATCAACAACCCTTTGACTGAAGACCTGTTATCGCTTAACTGTCCTACACCTCACCTTGTCTCACCTGAATTGATGACCCCTATGTGATACTCTAAACTGAAGAGCGCCATTTAAATTGACCTGATCTAGTCCTTTCACAATTTTGTACATTTCAATCATGTCCCCCTTAATCTCCTATATTTGAGTGAGTACATATCTAATGCCACAAGCCTTTCTCCATATTCTAAGTTACCTATTCCACTGATGAGTCCAGTTGCTTTGCGCTGCACTCTCTCTAACTTGTCTATATCTTTTTATAGGTAGGGGCTCCAAGCTTGTACAGAATATTCCAAGTGGGGTCGCACGTATGCTAAGTACAGCTTTTTTTCATGACTTCCTTGCTTTTATACATCAGACTTGTATTAATGAGTACCAGCATTCTGAGTGCCCTGTTCCTAGCTGAGCTACATTGCTTTTCTGCTTTAAGGTCTTTTGAAACCAACACACCTAAGTCCCTTTCCTCTTCAATAACATCCAGTTCCCTCCCTCCCATTGTATATCTGAAAGTCTCACCTCCAGACCCCAGATGCATAACCTTACACTTGTCATAGTTGAAAGACATCTGCCATTGATCAGCCCACTTTTTTAGGTCCTCCAAGTCTAGTTGAATATTTATAGATTGATCACAACTGTTTGCCACTCCTACCAGCTTGATGTCATCCGCAAATTTGGACACTCTATTCCTCAGCCCTACCTCAATGTTATTCACAAAGATGATAAAGAGAAGTGGCCCTAGAACAGAGCCCTGTGGTACTCCACTCAGAACATCCTTCCAATCAGATTTACATCCATTTAACATTACCCTTTGCTTCCTTCCCCTCAGCCATGCTTCAATGCAACCTATAACTTTTCCAACAATCCCATGTTGCTGTAGTTGATGAATTAGCCTCCCATGTGGAACTTTATCAAAAGCTTTGCTAAAGTCCAAGTACACATCTATCCTGCTTTGATTGTCTACTTCTTTAGTAACATACTCCATGAACTCCAAAAGGTTAGTTAAACAAGACCTTCGAGATCGAAATCCATGTTGAGTACCCCTTAAAAGATTGTGCCTATCAAGATGAATCTTAACATTCTGTTTAACCAGATTTTCTAGTACCTTGCAAACTATTGAGGTCAACTGACTGGCCTGTAGTTCCCTACACACTTCATACTTCCCTTTTTGAAAATTGGTACTACATTTGCATTTCTCGAATCTTCAGGCACTTCAGAATATTCCATAGACCGCCTGAAAATTATACCTAGGGGAACTTGCTAAAGCTTTAGCACACTCTACTAAAACCATAACATATATATATATCATCTGGTCCAGAAGCTTTATTAGGTTTTATATTCTGCAGCAGCTTTTCTACACCTTCTGTAGTTATTGTAAGATACTCCAACCTATAACTTGTCATGGCATACGATTCAGTTGTTTCTATTCTACCAGAATTCTCTTTAGTAAAGACTGATGAGAATTGCTTGCTTAGGGATTCCACAAGATCACAATCATCAACCACTAATTCCCCATCTACCTCCAGTGGTCCTACACTACACTTCTTAGCCTTAAATTTGTAAAAACTAAAGAATCTCTTAGCATTACCTGCTGAACATTCCCGAGCTAATTTGATTTCAGCCAGTCTTTTAGATGCCCTAAGACACCTAACTTTATTTCTAGCTATTTTATATAATTTGAGGTTTACCTCAGAGTTAGCATATTTTAGTTTCTTGAATGCCTGTTTCATTGACTCCAATAAATGCTTTACTTCCCCGGTCAGCTATGAAGGGTGCTTAACCCTGGTTAATCTAATTCGCCTATTGGGAATGAACCTATCCTGACCTTGAAATAGTTGATATTTTATCATTCTCCACATTTCATAAGCATCTAAGCATCTAAGCATCACATGCACTGTCGTGCATGTGTGGGTGTTCAGTGGGGGCTGCCTGGGTGTCCGGAGCGGTATCGTGTGTGTATGTAAGCGCCTGTGTGTGTGGGTGTTCAGTGGAGATGGTCTGGGTGTCCAGAGCGGTGCCGTGTCTGTGTGTACATGCCTGTGTGGGTGGTCATTGGGAGCTGTTTCAGTATCTGACTCTGCCCGAACAACTACTGTCCATCCTCCTGTCTGGGCGGGCGACAACAGTCCATCCCCCTGTCTGGGCGGGCGACAACAGTCCATCCCCCTGTCTGGGCGGGCGACAACTGTCCATCCCCCTGTCTGGGCGGGCGACAACTGTCCATCCTCCTGTCTGGGCGGGCGACAACAGTCCATCCTCCTGTCTGGGTGGGCGACAACAGTACATCCTCCTGTCTGGGCGGGCGACAACTGTCCATCCCCCTGTCTGGGCGGGCGACATCTGTCCATCCTCCTGTCTGGGCGGGCGACAACTGTCCATCCTCCTGTCTGGGCGGGCGACAACTGTCAATCCTCCTGTCTGGGCGGGCGACAACAGTACATCCTCCTGTCTGGGTGGGCGACAACAGTCCATCCCCCTGTCTGGGCGGGCGACAACTGTATATCTTCCTGTCTGGGCGGGCGACAACAGTCCATCCTCCTGTCTGGGCGGGCGACAACAGTCCATCTTGTCTGGGCGAACAGCACAGTTGGAAGCTGGGTCGCACCATTGGCCACACCGGGTTGTTGGGCTATGTGGTCTCACCGCTGGCCACACCGGGTTGTTGGGCTGGGTGGTCTCACCGTTGGCCACACTGGGTTGTTGGACTGGGTGGTGGTCTCACCGTTGGCCACACCGGGTTGTTGGGCTGGATGGTCTCACCGTTGGCCACACTGGGTTGTTGGGCTTGGTGGTCTCACCGTTGGCTACACCGGATTGTTAGGCGGGGTGGTCTCACCGTTGGCCACACTCGGTTGTTGGGCTGGGTGTCCGTGCACTGGGTTGTTGGGCTGGGTCTCACCGTTGGCCACCGGGTTGTGGGGGGTGGTCTCCCGTTTGTGGCTTTCGTTGGGGTTGTTGGGCTGTCTCCCGTTGGTCACACTGGGTTGTTAGGCTGGGTCTCACCGTTGGCCGCACCGGGTTGTTGGGCTGTCAGTCCGAACTAGCCATGACTTCCATCAGCAGCGGCCGAACGCCGCACTGTCTGGGGTTGTGTGTTTTGAGCTTTATTAAATTAGGCACTTCGGCCTCCTGAGGCCATTTCGTGCCGTCTGGGGTTGTGTACCGATACCCTGCGTATTTGCGGCTCCCTTCTGCGACCACATTTCGTATCGAAGTTCAGATACGTTATGAGACACTGCACGAGGTCTGTGAGTGACGGTAAGCTGTGTGAGGTGTGTTCGGCGTTCTCTTCGCTGTGGGTGTTTTTGGTTTGTTTGTTTGTTCGGAGTATGAAGCACAGCATGGGCAGATGCCTGATCTGGACCCATCCTTGCTTTGTCCGTGATCCCCTCACGTGGGTATTGGCTACGTTGCTTCAAGCAACAATTCGAGTTCAAGTGCCCCACGTAGCCGGAAAGTACTTTGACCTGCTTATGGCAAACTATGTCATGCTCGTGACCTAATAAAGCCATGGTAATAGCACGGGAATGGGTACCACTTGCTGATGAGTACAGCCGATGATTGTCGACCGCCGTGACAATAATCCAGCCGCGTGGTGCGCCTCGCACATCCCCCCTCGCGCGGTGACCGCATTACCGTCGACTCGCAGCCGTGTCGGCCACAATGCACCGATTAGCGCCGACGTTATGACGAGCGCCGAGTAGCGCCGACATAATGACGCCGACCACGGCTTATCGACGACATCGGCCCGGCAGCTGCCGCCGTCGCGTTCTGCAACCACCGGCTCCGTCCGGTAGGTCGGCCGGGACCGACTGCTCCGTCCGGTAGGTCGGCCGGGACCACCGGCTCCGTCCAGTAGGTCGGCCGGGACCAACGGCTCCGTCCGATAGGTCGGCCGGGACCAACGGCTCCGTCCGATAGGTCGGCCGGGACCAACGGCTCCGTCCAGTAGGTCGGCCGGGACCAACGGCTCCGTCCGATAGGTCGGCCGGGACCAACGGCTCCGTCCGGTAGGTCGGCCGGGACCACCGGCTCCGTCCGGTAGGTCGGCCGGGACTGACTGCTCCGTCCGGTAGGTCGGCCGGGGCCACCGGCTCCGTCCGGTAGGTTGGCCGGGACGAACGTCTCCGTCCAGTAGGTTGGCCAGAATCGAGCAAGCTTGTTTATTGGCTTGGACCAGTAAGCAAGCAGCATGGGGCTTGTAAGCAAGTTTCTATTTTCGGGAGTAAGTCCGGTGGTGTAGTGTTCGGCACTGAACTCATGTTTATGCAAGACAATTGCAGGTATTACATTGACATAGCACCTCATGCAGCGGAGTCTCCCATAGTAGCACAGGTATACATGCCTTCAACATGCAACCGGCAGACTTTTCCAGAGAGTTCTGAGTTTAAACACGTCATTCGGTAGCTGTACTGGAACCTTGATGGTAGCATACATGTACCCGTTTGGCGTCGGACGCAATGTTAATGCGGACATCGGGGGGATCTCCAGTAAAGAAAGAAAACAGGTAGGTTCCTGGTGCCATTCAGGAACTCTGAAATATGCGCCCGCGACAAGCGCGCTCGGATGCTCACTAGTGTGTGCACGAAGAATATAGTCATAGTTTATGAGACTCTGTAGTCTGTCTCCATAAATTATGATGCGTAGTGCATTTATGAACGTTAGCTTGCCTTCAGATGTTAATTTCAGTGCCACTTACAGTGATATATTGCGCATATTGCTGCTTTGCGTATTGTTTTTTGGAACTATTTTCCACCATAGACGGCGGGCCGGCCCAGGTCGCCCGCCATTCATAAAATGGCGGAGCGCGGAACCATACCCTGAATGTTAATGGTCCCCAACGCCAAAGTTACATTACAGCGTCGTTCTTCGATTTGTGGACATTCATCGTCTGCTGTGTTGATAATGCGGCAAACAATTAAAAATTTGTGCATAGATCACTGATGGCCTTATTTTGTGGGTTCCAATCCGGAACATAATTTTTCATGATCGGAACTGAGCTTAACGTTCGACGAATTCATGGCATTATAAGCACAGTGCTGCGACTTTTTTAAAATTCCTCGCCCGTTTATCTGATATTGCGGCAAACAATTATACATTCGTCCATGCGGAACCCACGACTAGGACCGCCGCCAGGGTCGCTATAGCGACCCTGGATAACTATAGTTATCGATTATATAATCAAATTGATACGTTTTTGTAAAAGTGCCTTACTGGGGTATTCAACTTCAGATGTTTTTCTTTACATGTATCGTATTCCGGATGTCCTTGCGCGAAAATTGGTGTCGGCATTTTGGGGTTGAAAGTAGCACGTCGTCAATCCACTGATATTGCAAATCGCATCAATGACGGCATCGTTTTGGGGGTCCAAATCCCGAAACGAATTTTTAAACAACCTGACCGCAACTGAGCTTAATGTTCACCAAATTCATGATAATATTATAAGGCGGTGCTGCGACTTTTTAAGATTCGTGGCCCGTTTGCTTGATATCGCGGCAAACAATTACAAATTCGTGGATGGATCAATGACGGCATTATTTGGGGAATCCAAATCCCGAAGCGAATTTGTCAACAAGATGACAGGAACTAAGCTTAACGTACGCCGAACGGGCCGCTCTGCCTATAGCTTCCCCGCCGGCCGATTGGCGGCGCTAGTTTCGCCGCCTGACGGCCGGCGGCTAATGTCGGCGCTTGACACATAACGCGCTATGCTCGCGTTCGGTCGGCGAATCCACCATCACAAGGTGTATTCCTTTTCCATGTCAGAGCGGTTTGTGATCACTTTTCCTCCCCGGATGTTTCGCCAGCATCAGGAGTGGGCCATGTGTGTACATACCAAACACACCCTGTTGACAATTCCGTGTTGTACCGACAGGCCTCGTGCAACATCGAAAGTGTGCAATGGGTTTTCTGGAGCACAGAAGTCTTGTTGAAAACAGGCTGCTCGCTCTTAGGGTCGCTATTATGCTGGTCGGAAGCGAAAGTTCAGCCCGAACGGGTTTAGTCCTGTGTATATACGACAAAAGTTCATCTGAGCGACGCCGAGAGCCGGTCCGGCTCGATCGTCACAGCTTTGGAACCGTGATAGCTTTGTTACAGTGCTTCAATATCTAATTATGCTACTCAAGAACAAACCCACCCTTGCATTCCGCAGAATATTTCCCCCGAAGTGCTTACCAACTCCATTCAAGGACATTTTACCTGGTCACACAAATACCCGTGTGGATTCAGCCGCCGATCACGTGGTTATGCCGTCATGCATCGTGACCTACGCATCCCGAGATCGGGCGACCACGTGGTTATTGTCAATGCAATAGAGGTTGGCGTGCCGAACGGATATGTGCGGCATAAGCTGAGCGGGAAGACTAGGCGACACGGATTGTGACGGAGCGTAGCATGTGCCCTTGTTCAACAATTCGACATCGTGCATTGAAGCGTGAAATACGCATAGCATGCTCGGCAGATGAGCGAAATGTCGGCAAAGCTGGAGCCATTTTCGACTGAAGCGAATTGTTTTTGAACTCACAAATGTCAAAATTGGAGACACCATTTCTGTAAACTGGCTCCTCTGCCACAAGTGCGGGCACGTGGCAGGCCACATTACTTGTGCCGGACATGGCAAGGGTTCTATGCCGAATGTCGAGTGCCGCATATTTGAATGCACTGCGCCGGGTGGCTGGAATCGGTTTGACTTAGTTTTGTATTTCCTGCACTTCTGCGAACATTATGCGCAATAAGGTATATGTGTTCACCGGTTGCCAACAGAGCGCAGCTGCGGTCGGTCCAGACGTCTGCCCTGATATGGCGCCCGATCCTGTGCCTGCAGCACGGCGAGCCCCATATTTCTGTCATAATATGGGGCTCGCCTTCATAATATGGGGCTCCCCATATCATAGTCCCGGCTCTTGCTTCACTCATCCATGGCGACTGAAGCAATGATCGCAATAATGGCATATGCAATGATGTTATAGTTGGGTACCTTACATGGGTGTAACCACTAGGGGGGGGGGGGAGGGGGACATGTCGCCCAAAATTTCTGGAAAGTGGCGATTTGTCCCCCTCATTTTTTCCGTGTCCCCCAAGCCTCAGCTACCTGAGTATGATCGCCGAAAAATTATACTTAATCATTTATAAAGTGAAAATATACATGCGAGAGAATCACCAAAAATACTAGAAATCGATGAAGCCAATCAACTGGCTTCACAGGCTATCTGTCGTCACAAAATCTCCGAATGGTATATCAGCAAACGTTAGCAATTTCTGCTTCCAGACCATTCTTGAATAACATGAACCTTGGCCATCTTGTGTTTTCGCTTCGGTGGAAAATTGTGCTTTGCCAGGCAACACATTTGCATTATCGCAAGGCTATATTATAGTCTTAAGTTGCAATCCCCTGCACATATATTGATATATCTTGAACAAACATGACTCTGGGTGTCCTTGGGTACCTTCAAGACCATGGGGGGGGGAGTCCTGCGCAGCCTTAAGCAAGTACGTCAAGTTTACGTCGTATTCGTATCCGTATTCAGCGATGTGTTCGCCAGAGGCGTATTTGTATTGGCATCGGCATTCAGCGACGGGTTTATGGTCGTTCGAATCAATTACCACAAATGCTTCTGCTTGCACTGAACACGCTGGAAGCAGCTACATAGGTATCACATTACCACCTTAACGGTCAAGATCCAACACAAACCGGTTTCTTCGGTTGCCTCCCATTTTTTTTCTTCTTCGCCCAAACCTGCCCAAATCTGTGATCACTAGCAATAGCCTGTGCTGAACCATCGTGTAACATTTCAGACCGGTACATGTCAAGGACAAGCTTCTAGGTGAAAGGTTAGCTTGATTTATTAGATGGCGATATTGAAGCGATATCGACCGAGCGCGAGGTTCAGTTGCTATCGCTTCAATTTCCAACAAATGGGCGTCATTCGACGTGGCTTGTTATGCGGTATCAGAACGCTAAGCAATCTAATTATTTTTTTTGCAAGGGCAAAGGCCAAGCTGATCATCCGGTCCGCTCAATTTTCTTTCGTTTTCGCTCAAATCTATCCAAATCTGGTATCAAGCAATAACCAGTGGTGAACACTCGAGTAACATTTCAAACCGGGACATGTCAAGGTCAAAAGTTTAATTGAGTTCTTCGATGACCTCGCGTTTGGTCGCTATGGCTTCTATTTGCATTATGTGGGTGTCATTCGACGTGGCTTGCCGTACGGTATAAGAATGTTGAGATATCGAAATAATTTC
This sequence comes from Ashinkailepas kermadecensis, assembly GCA_034440615.1. Classification (NCBI taxonomy): domain Eukaryota; kingdom Metazoa; phylum Arthropoda; class Thecostraca; family Neolepadidae; genus Ashinkailepas; species Ashinkailepas kermadecensis. The sequence continues at coordinate 63,119 of JAOTOM010003435.1, forward strand.
ACAGGTGTCGAAGGTCCAGTGTGTGTACAATGATTGAGTGTAATAGGAATAGGAAGATAAAATCGGTTTTTGTTTGCAGCCGTTGTGATAGCAGGCACTCATATCCTATATGACTAGGAGCTCCTCCAAGAAATCCGTCATAACCTGCTCGGACGGCGCTCTCTTCGCTGGTTTTTAATTTACACCGCCACATTGCTGTTCCGGACATACACAATTTTTTTTTCCTCAAATTGTCCGCTTTCCTCTTAATGGTTCAACGGAAGTTGTCAAATTTGGAATAGAAGCCACGCGTAAATACGCACAATTTTAAAACCAGCCTGAGTTCATAACCACTAGAGAGCAATGTTGTAATCAGGGGTGGATCCAGGAATTGTTATGGGGGCACTTGTCTGGAGGGACGCTATTTCTTTGGAGCGGCGCCACTGCGAAAGCACCTGGAGGGGCACCCCTGGCTGCAAAATTCGAGGTGGCGGGATGCACTCGGCCCTTCCCGAAGGGGCGACTTTCCTTCCAAGGGATGTCTTTTTCATTCATATTTCATTCCTCTGGCTGAAAAATTCGAGCGGGTACACAGGAACCTTTTCAGAGGGACACCTTTTCCCGGCGTGAGGGTCGCTACCTTCACGTGGGGGCACATGCCCTCAGTGCCACACCCTTTATCCGCCCTGGTTGTCATTGCATCGAAATGAGTCCGCGTAAAACAGGAAAACATGGGCAAGGTTATTGTATGTTCATATTTACTACAATAAAACCATCGTCCAATATTTTATGTTTTTCCTGCTACATGAGGGCAGCGTTTAACATACTTACAACATGGCTCGATGGTGATTGTGAAATTGGGCCAGCACATACGACAGAAAGCTAGATGTTCATAGGCAGTGATAAGGAGTGGAACTTGCAAATTTTGGCGGAACATTTTGTGGTAAATTTCCAGTATAAGGTGTTTTTTTATTGTTTGGAGTTTTTCTTTGGAATACCATGTTTATGAAGATGACTAAGAAGATAGGACCACTTATTTTCTGTGCAAATGCTTAGTTTTTCAGGTTGTGAGCAAAATAATGCCAAAAAATGTGCTTTGAGTTGGGTAACATTCCACAAAAATAAATGCTAAAAAATAAATTAAATGCAACATAACCTAAACTAACCTAGCCTCACCTACCTTTGGAGAAAAAAATTCCAAAAATACTATTAGGAAAATTTCAAGAAATTTATTTTCTGAAAATTCTCAGAAATAAAAAAGAAACCTAACCCAGCCTAACCTAACCTAACCTAACCTAAACTGCTTTTGAAGAAAGCAAATTGCATTTTTTGCAAAATTTTTCTTAATTTTTTGGGGAACTTTTCCGTATTATTGTGTTTTAAGGTGGTAACAAGAAAAGCTTGTACACGCATTTGCCTCCATAAAGCAAACAAGTGGGTTAGGTTTGGTTATGTTTAGGTTGTTTTAAGTTGGTTATGTTTTATGGTTGGTTATGTTTAGGTTGGTTTAGGTTGTTTTAAGTTCGAAAATTTTGCAAAAATTGTATTTAAACAAAAACTTTTTTATTTGCACAGAAAATAAGTGGTCCCATCATCTTAGACACCTTCATAAACGTGGTATTCTGAAGAAGAAAAAAAACACCTTATACTGCAAATTTCCCCATTTTGTCCGGAAAATATCATTTTTAACAGGGGCAAATCTCAAAACCAGACATTGAAAAACAAGTGGCTGAAATCCAATATTTTTTTGGAGGGAGGGGGGACCCCTTTATCTTGTCCAAACTTACCGCGTCCCTGGTTTGTCCCCCCCCCATTTCGAAACCGTGGTTACACCCATGGTGCCTTATACCATCAGCAGTGTGGTATCCATCATCTGTGTGTGTTGGTGTTTTGCATGGTGGTGTATAGTATACCATATACCATTAACAATGATTGTATAAGCGCCTCAAATATCCGCTCCATCCTGGATATGATCATCTTGCTGAGAAGTACCCAAGAGTGCATGCCAGAAGTTCAGTTCCAGGCGAATTTGACAAGCCATATTTAATAAAATCAGATTTACTAATGGTGTTGATATCAACGCCCGTCTGCATCACTAGGTAGGCTGAACAACAAACCTCCGCATGGAAAACAGTGTAGTAGCGCCAGCTGGAACTGCTGCAAACATGCTTTGAAAATCATCTCCGTGTCTTGTTGTCTCATAGTGCTAGTAGACAATAAGAGATGGAGACGCTTTTTATTGAATTTGATTTTGAATTGATAGCTCTATCAATTGGTTGCATGTTGGCACTGTTATTGTAATATGCCCTCCTACAATTGTATTTTGTACTATATTTTATTTTCATGCCAGCATAGAGGGTCTGTACGGCTGGACGAGCTAGGACGATGTGAGACTCGAAATGCAGTTGTATCTCATCGGTGTCTATCAGTCACAGGCACATTTCTTCGAGTGCTTATGCAGCCACTCACCTTCAAGCATACATGCAGAGCTGAAGTGATTTCGATTGCGCGTTCAACATTTTACATTGCTAAAGCAAGAAACAAAGCCGTCCCTCGTTGAGACTGAACTCGAGATCCTGGGAGTGAAACCAAACACGTCAGCCATTTGTCGTCCAAGACGGGTGGGAAGCGCCGGCTGCGATGTGAGGTGCTGATGAGCCGCAACATGATAAGCTGTTCTTGCGAGGCAATGCCACCGCAAACCCGTCTGTTTTGGCAAAGGTTGGGAGTCTTTCTGGTGCAGTACTGCGATGAAGATAGACGAATGCCAGAATATACGGAGTAGGTCTCTGGGCAAGAAGATTAAAACTTGAAATGCTGTCTTGCACTGATCAAAGTTGCCCAGAAGTGGAAATGCCGCCGCGAAGCTCTTTCTTTGCACAAATATTAAGGACACTTGACGAAGAACATTGAGATCGTAATTGGTTTAATCCAAAATTGAAAGAGCACATCTGATTATCACTGAAGAAATTAGAACGCAATATGCTCATAGAAAGGTACTTCAGTTCCAAAAGCATAACAAGTGTGCCGGCCAGCTCAGATGATCTTGTGTACCATGAACACAAGATTGGACTGGCTCAGGCTTTGCCCTCCTCGCAATTTCACGCTGCTGTGTTTACAGAAGCATCCGATTCACATGGACACCTGGCTACCTTTCTCAGTAGTTTTTTTTCGGCTGCAAGATGGGCCTGTCAGCATGCGATATTGTATACCTCCTGGTTAACCAGTTTAGCGAATCATGGTGGTTCGGAGCGATATTATTTTGTGCTAATGCTTTATTAGTATTCATGTCTGCGTCTGTCATCTGGCTATATTTTCAGCAATGAACGGCACTATGAAATCCACTGGACTTTTTCAAAATGGATATGCATCACTAACAATGATATCGCATTTTCATTACTTTAGCTTTGGTAGTCTGACATCAAGTAAAATACAAATACAAATCAAATTCTTCATTCATGCAGTTTATTGCAAATATGCTCTATCACGACAAGCTCTTTAGCCAGGCAATATCCGTTTACCCTGATTTTCCAGAGCTACGCACTTCCAGCAGCTCTTCTGGGCTTTTCGAAAGCCGAGTCGCCGTCCGCAATTTCGCCATTCCTTGCCGAAGCCTACAAATGTGAAACAGCATTCCACGACTGTCACACCGAGCGAGTTTGGCGGCCCGCCGGATCGGCATTGCCGGGCCAACGTGGTCAGATCGCCCTGGTCCGGACGGCCACTGATGCGGTGACGCGACCGTCACGTGACGGTGACGCGACCGTCACGTGACGGTGACGCGACCGTCACGTGACGGTGACGCGACCGTCACGTGACGGTGACGCGACCGTCACGTGACGGTGACGCGGCCGTCACGTGACGGTGACGCGGCCGTCACGTGACGGTGACGCGGCCGTCACGTGACGGTGACGCGACCGTCACGTGACGGTGACGCGACCGTCACGTGACGGTGACGCGACCGTCACGTGCTCGGCACGACCGTGTCACGCCGCTGCCAACGGCCAACTGTAACAAGACTGACGGCTGACCAATCAGCGGTCACTGCTGCCCACCTGGTGACGTTACACCGGGAGGCGTGGTGCGCGGAGGCACGGCCATGCGATTTTGTATTGTATTTATATGTTGTGGTATTGTTTATTTGCATTGTAATGCATGTTTACGCACAAAGAACAAATATAACGCTCTATCTGAATATCGAACAATCACCGCAACAACCAAATTTCGCAGAATTGCTCCCAAAAGCCTGTGCAAAAATATCGTAAAGCAGGAGAAAACAAGATGGCACTTTGAACATGCATGGGTCTGAAAAAAGAACTGCCCTACTATCGTATTTATATATCTGCGATCTACCGCAATGGTAGATCTACCGCAGTGGTACCTGGTGTCACCGAAACACCGTGACGTTCAGCATTGTACCTATGGGCATGGAGAGAATGGATCCAAAAACGAGCACGCAAAGTCCAAACTACCCTTATGCAAAGTCCGTGGCGCCACCGATGTCCATGGCTGTCTAACTGCTTTATCTGACTCCCTGTTGTTCTTGTAGTGCATTTTCCCAAATGCCTTCATTTCTTTCTGTTTAATTTTTCCTGCCTCCAGTTCCCATGTATCTCATCTTTCCCACTGTCGTCATGTCTCTCTGGCAGACTTGTTGTTCTAAGTACTTCTTGAGTGGTTGCGCTCTCCTGGATACTTCATTCTGTTGCCCTAGTTTTAAATGACTAAGCTGCACATCGCTATCTTCTGAGTGGTGATGAGACGTCCCTGTGTCCCAGGTGCTCAACACCAATATCAATGCGACACATATTAGTCTCTATGGAAATGTCACTTTGGACACATCTTATTGTTATGGAATCAGTCCACCAGTGCTCGATCAGGACTACTTTGTGATTCCTCCCACAGACATATTCTGCTGTGATTTAGAGTCCTCATTAAATCGCGGTTACATGTGTGTCAATAACGCGACAGTCCAACGGCATCGTAGGAAACAGGAAGTGTTCTAACATGCAACATGGCATGTCGCCAGTGTCAACTGACGTCCCCTGCTTCTCGGTTTGAATGATGAAGCTATGGGCTCAGCTATGAGCTACCTAACGTATCGAACGCATATAGATATATATATATATATATATATATATGTGTGTGTGTGTGTGTGTATATGTGTGTGTGGGGGGGGGTGTATGTGCACGTTAGATCCGACCTTTAGCTACAATAAATACCTGAATGATTTAGCTGAAAGCTTTGTCCAGATTTAACATTGGACACAAATGGTTCACAGCATTGTAGTTAATGCATGCATTGTCCCACATCGCACCAGTTAGTTCACTGTGAAATAGCTGCCCGTGCTCCCTCTGGCTCCTGTTCCCCGGCCTGGCTCGCCGCGATGATTCTCTTTCGCCCCGCCAGTACGAATAGCACCTCGACAGGAGCGGCCGTCGCTCGCCCCGGTGCATCTCTGCCTTGCCAGCACGAACTGGCAGAAGCGGCGGCGGTCGCGGCGTGGCCAGCGAAGTTCTCCACATTTGCTGGTGGTAACCCGAGCAGCGCCGCCTCCTCGCCGTCCGCGCTGCCTGTCCCGACACCAGGCGCCGCCACACTCGCGGACTGTGAGTGGCGCTGCCGGTCTGACGGGCTGCCGCAGGGCCGGGGTGTGGCACGAGGTGCAGCGCGTCGTCACCACGCTGCCGGTCTGACGGGCTGCCGCAGGGCCGGGGTGTGGCACGAGGTGCAGCGCGTCATCACCACGGTGCCAGTCTGACGGGCTGCCGCAGGGCCGGGGTGTGGCACGAGGTGCAGCGCGTCGTCACCACGCTGCCGGTCTGACGGGCTGCCGCAGGGCCGGGGTGTGGCACGAGGTGCAGCGCGTCATCACCACGCTGCCAGTCTGACGGGCTGCCGCAGGGCCGGGGTGTGGCACGAGGTGCAGCGCGTCGTCACCACACCGCCGGCCCCGTGACCTGCAGGTCTGGCGCTCAATTGTCAGATCAGTCGTCACCGGCATTAGCGGGCGATGGGCGGGCTGACAGGGACCGACTAGGAGCGGGTCCAGTAGCGCCCGCCGGCGGGCTGGTCAGACGCTGCGTGATAAATAGTAGGCCCGACACTGACGGGCTGCCAACGGCGATGGACTTCGGCGGTGGAATAATTTCGGGTTGAAATGGGGCGTCAGCGAACCATATAATGTAATATATATATATATATATATATATATATATATATATATATATATATATATAAATGAATACACACACACACACACACCAAATACACACACACACACACACATACACACATCTATTTATATAGATATATATATACTCCCGATTGCCAGAAATGAATCGGGTATTGCCGAATGAAAATAACGCCATGACATTGCAGATCAGCACTGTACGACTGCGGACCAGTCCGACGGTGACTTGTTCCAGGATTGTATATGCACTCGGTCAGAGACGTAGCCAGGAATTGCCCAAGAAGGGGGCAGATTTTGTGAAGTGGTCCAGACTATCCTGAAAATTTAAAGTTCGACCACATTAGTTCGTTCTTTAAAAAGTTTAAAAAAAAAAATTTCAAGTCCTTGTGGGCCCGGATCGTCGGAATGCAGACCGCCTAAACATGCATCTAGATGCAGGATGTCATGACGTCATTGGAAGCGACGTGTCGATTCAGCATTCGGTAGGGTGTAAGTAAGCTCTTGTCAGGGTCCGTTGCTCTGGTAAGTGCCCGCACGCATTTGTAAGGGTACATAGAAGTTCGTAAGGACCCGTATGCGTTCATAAGGGCCTGCAGCCATTCGTGAAGACCCATAGACGTTCGTATGAATCTGTAGACGTCTTTATGAGCCCTTAGACGTTGTTAGAGCCCACAGTCGTTCGTAAAGACGCGAAGGCGTTCAAAGGGCCCGTAGACGTCCATAAGGGCCCGTAAACGTTCGTTAGGTCTCGTAGACATCCTTGGGGGCCCGACAACAGCTTCGGTGGCCATAAAGGTGCTGTTGGCCTTTCTATCCCCGCCATGTCGACTCCGTAGATGTCTCTGTAATAATTTGTGAACATTTTGTAGATATAAAGATAGATCACGGCACACGGTATCACTTGCTGTTTCCCGCGAGAAAATCGGTACGTTCGTATCCGAAATTTAACGTGAGGGGACAATATTTTTCCTCCCGATTTCGCGGCAGATAGAGTCCATCCCGTAATGGGGTCAACTGTCACAGTCCAGCGTAATTGTATACCCTTCGCAGGTGAGGGGACTTAACCCACACTTTTGTTCCAGGCCAGGTAGTCCATAGCCCGTGCAGTAAACTATATTTTGTGATGTATGGTACCTTATATTTTTCGTAATTACTTAGAGTGTTTTTGTGCTCCTCGTTTGGCTGGCCTTCGACGTCAGTCAAAAATCCCAATGTCGTCTTACCGTCAGCCAATGCCAATGTCGTCTTACCGTCAGCCATCAGGTCGTCTCTTTCGTTTTCGGACCATGGTCGTGAAGCAATTTTTTTTGTTTCGTGTTTGATTCGAATGATGCTCAAACTGGAGTTTGCTCGGGATGTCAATTGTATTCATTCGTGGCGTCATGGACACGATGATTTTCGTTTGTGTACCGTACGTGCAAAACAATAATCTAGGCACCTACCTCATGAGTCACACTGGATGCACAGGACGCGTAGCAAGCGTGGTACATTCGTGTGCGAAGTCTGTCTGTGCTGTCTGGTAGCGGCCGCATGAAGTATTCATCTGCTTTTAGAAACCAGTACGAGTTGAATCGACAGATACATAGACAGTATTCCATCCTTTCTTTCATTTCTTTATGCTGATATATGAATCCTTCGTGTCCATAACCTGGTATCACAAATATAACAATTTAATTTTGTGAAGCTTGGTAAAAAGACGTTCTTTCTCTTTAATTACCTAACTACTTCCGCGGTGTCGAGCCATTTTTCAGTTTCGAGTAGTCTGCGCAGATCGAAGACACTTGAGCCCAAAGCTGCACCCAAACTTGGGAGACGCTCGCGGCCCTTTTCTATCGCCGCTGTCGGCGAGACCGACGAGCGTATCAGCTGACAGAACGTCATTGGACGCCGGAGAATCTGCGGCGAATCTGGCCGACAGCAGCTGCGGCTGACGAGCGGTGGATGCTCGCCGTTGGCCGGCGGCCCGGCAGGTCGGCGGCACCTGAGCGAGTGTCTTCTCGCCTAATGGCGGCATGCCAGCACTCTGTCGCCTGGCCAGCTCGGATTGTGGTCTGGCGATGTCACGGATGTCGTGCGAGTCCAACACACTAATTTTCGTTACGTGTGGCTCACTGGCAATACGACGGCAGCGTGGCACCCTGAGAGATCAAAAGCGAACCCCAAACGAGCCGGGAGACCGATCGGCGGCCGCCACATCCCGACTGGGATGTGTCGGCTCACCTGATTGGCCACCTCTCGTCTCTCGGCCCGCGGCGGGACGGCGCCGTCTCTGGTGCACCTCCACCTGTGTATCACGTGACTGCCGCCTTGGTGCCGCGCTGGATGCGTTCCGTCGCAACTTGTCAGCTATGCTGACGGACCACGGTGCGCTATTTCGATGCGTGGGCTGTGTTTGTGAGGCTGATTGTTGATTGTTTACCGAACGTGGTGATAAACGAGGAGCAACTCAATAGCGCCAGCTGAAGATAACGACGTGACGAGGCGTGAGCGTTGGCGGATGAATGGTTGTGTCGATTCGGTTGTGTTGGCATTGTGCCACTTCGTGCATAGCGGTCTGACTAACTCGGTATGCCGGTAGCTGACATGGAGTTGGTGCGCCTGCCCAGCAAGATAGCCGCAATTTAATTTTGCTTGTTGCATATCCGGCGTTCTCGTGTGGAACTTGTAGACATCAGCAATGCGGAACGATGATGCCCATCATTTTCCTAAGGGGATTTTTCCGACAAAAAAGTGATGAACCGGAGAAAGCTTCCGGCGTGTGAAGTGCGCCGAAAATTTAGGTTTTTGGGTGATGAAAATCAGATAAATTTTTTCGTTTCACCTCGTATTTTTTTAGTGATGAATAGGGGGGGAGGGGGGCTTCGCTCCCTTGGCTGCGCCTCCGAAACCCATCAACGTTGCCTTCAATGTTTTGACTGGAAACGTAGCAAAGCAAATAATCACGTTAAGTTTGAAACACAAGCAATTGCCAAACCGTATCTGCTCAGCGCATGCATGCCAATAAATACACCGACAAGGAACACTAGACACGCCTCAGATTTCCCGGAGGATGGATGCGTTTGAGCCAGCAGCCGGCAGATCAGCCAGCATCGTCGCTGCCTACCGCGAGCTGCTCACGGGGCTCTGCTGGAAGTATCAGCCGGCAGATCAGCCAGCATCGTCGCTGCCTACCGCGAGCTGCTCACGGGGCTCTGCTGGAAGTATCGGCGGCTCACCTGGAACAGCGGACAGTCGTCGCCGCGGGCAGCAGCGCACAGTTGTCTGTCGCCAAAACCAGTTGTCGAACAGTGGCAACGTTTCCTGGGTTTGAACCAGTTGCAGTGTTCTGCCACCCTCCTGAAACGCACCGTCAGCCCTGCGCGGCGCACGGATACCTTTGTGCCTTCAGGTGCACGTGAATGGAACACTAGCACTGCCTGCACTCGTTATTGTACATACCTTAGCTCGCCGGTGATCACAATGTGCTAGCCTCGAACAACAGCAACCAAAACCGAACACATTCTGTTGAAAGAATGTCAACTAGGGTGGATATCAAATCACATGGCGTAAGACAATGTAACCGAACCAACCGCACAGCATTTGCACGAAGCTAGATAGAAATAATTGCAAATAACATCCGACGACGTTCAAGGAGTCGCCATTTCCCGATTTGTCGACATCGAGACGCGGAACATTCTCGCTGCCCCACCGGCACCGCCCATGCCACCTGCATGAGTACCACGAGATGGGCAGAAAGCGGCCAACCTCGTCAGGACGTCTGTGCGTGAAGCGCCACAAGAGGTAGCAATTCCGGAGAATGCATGGTCGATGGAGAGCATCACTGCCCGGCGGTGCAACACGCCAGCGCCGATGTGTTTGGTGTGTCGAGAGCGACAAAGCTCGCGTGACCAAGCCGCGCGCTCCAGGAACGTCGGCCAGGCGGAACAGAAAGACGACCAAATCTGGCAACATGCAACTGCGACAAACTTTGTTGATTGCTCAGGCCAGGACCGGTGTTGAGAAAGCTTGTTTGGAAAGGCGAGGACATCTTTTCGAATGAAATACCCGAATATGAGAACGTAGCGTGCCATGACTTCCACCACGTCTGGATTTAATTGGTGCAATACACATGTTCTGGTTCATGTTCTAGTACAGGGTAGTTCATGTTCTAAATACACATACCAGTCGTTAGAAAACGGATTTTTCGAGAATTGGGCCTCCTTCGTGGGGTCTGTTCGCTGACTTCACTATCCTCCGGCTAATCCCAGGTATGTGTTCACAATGCGCTGCGCCATTTTTTTGTTCTCTCGGGCCTTCGCCCTTCATCGATCGACATCGTTAATTAATATACCCGGGATTTTCACTGTACTGTTTGCGCTCTAGTGCCAATATTGATGTAAATACTTCTACATATGCAGGGGCATGATCAGGATTTTCTTAAGGGGGGCCGGACAAATAAAAAATGTGGTGGAACTGATACCGCTATCGGCGCTAGAAGCGCGACAAAAAAATCGGGTTTTGCGGGATGAAAATTTCAGAATGTCTTATTTGATCTAGTGTATTTTTGGTTGCTAAGGGGAGAGGAGGATGGGGCCGCCGGGTACCCCTTTGGTTGCCCCTCTATTCATATGCCAGATGTACCCATGTCGGATTATTTTATTCGCAGTCATAACAAAGATTCCCTTGCCTAAAGGTTCTCCTATTCCGTCACTTATTGTGTGCATATTCTACCAATGTTTTGTAGCGATCGCTAGTGGCAGCGCACAGCAGTTTTCTTAGGTGCCTGAGTAAACTGTTCATGTTTTGATCCTTTCCACACCACCTGGGTGTTGAGACTGTTGTTCTCGCCTCTCACGTAATCTCGCTGTCTGGTGCCCCGATAGGTACCGTATGTTCGTGCTATACCAAGACTCTGCTACCTGTATCTGCTTCCTTCACGCGCGAATTCCTCCTATGATGACTTTAGGTTGAAGATCGTGCAGCACGTGCTACCTGCTCAATAGAAGTCCTGAAGAGGCACGCTCAGCAGACCGCATCGATAGACGCAGGAATCAACACAGCTACCAAACCTGCTGCTCCATAGTCTAGTGATAGGCGTAACGGCGAAATCGCCACCGAGTCTGGGACTTCCTATATGCGTGGGTGAATATGTATGATATATATATATGTATGTGTTTTATATATATATATATATATATATATATATATATATATATATATATATTATGTATATATGTGTGTGTGTGTGTGTGTATGTGTGTGTGTGTTGTACTGTATTGCTGAATTGATGGCCGTAGCAGCGCCGCTGCTCGTCATTTGTGTCATTGTGTTCGACTCACGTTCCTCTCTGACTGTTTCCTCCTCGTTGTGGTCTGTTTTTCCTTTCGCCAGCACGCCCAATTCTCTGCAGTGGCCCTCCAGTGCGGCTAATCGCATGATCTGCCTTTAACGTTACGGTTATGCGGGAGGAACGACGTGCTTTGACGCTACGAAGACCTCTTCGTCGGCCGTTGGGAAACGCGTTTCCTTAAATAATTTATAACAGCATATAGAGAGGGCAGTTCGGTGATACCAAACAGCTAAGATCACCGCATGCCTCAACATATCCACATGTGCCCGATGAATTTGGCATACAATTCATGATTTACTGCCACTCCCGGACATTTTGCAACGGATAGCCTTGGCCACAAATGTGCCGTGTTGTGGATTTTTAGGCCGAGACCACGGTAATGACACCGAAAAACATGCATTTTTTTAAGCTGCTAAGAATAGGTCCCATGCTACGGGGACACATTAGCCAAGAACAAATTCCACAAACGGAAGATTTTTCTTAATCTTCCGATTTCCTTTCTTAATAATGCATCAGAAGACCCGGTTATGTTACGGTAATGTGTCCATTACGCAAGCAGGGGGGGGGCGCAGCGCCCCGGCGCCCGACACGTTCCGCCATCTCTGCCAGCCTCCCTCCATCCAAATCTAGAAGTATTTATTTATGAAAATCATTGGAGGCCGAAAGCATTTAAGGTTGCCAGGAACAGAAAACAGTTCGTGGTTTTCCCATGTAGTCCCAAGTTAGCATATGAAAACATTGGGGAGAATGGAGGGGAGATAAAGGCTGCATTGAGAGACCCAGCCCCTAAAAGATATATAAATCAACACTTGCAGTCTAGTTTTCCCTCCAAATCTTTGCCCATGGTCATCGCAAAATGGTAGCAATCGGAGCAGAGGAACTAGATCAGCTACTGGCATCACAACAGCACATATTTTGGCAAATGCACCGATAATATTTCGCTAAAGAAGCATGCAGTATTCGCTAAAGAAGCATGCAGTATTGAGGCCCATATTATAGGCACACCTTTGCTGGCTTGCAAGGGTAACGCAGCTGCCTTTTGGTAGCTTTTGTTATACATCATGAGTGTGACGATGTGTTAGGAGAGGATGTAATACAATTGAGAGGAATATGTAAGTCATGCCAGTCTGTCCAATGCGCATTTTGTTATGATTGGTCGCACATTTTTTTTTCTCGTATATCTTCATTATGTTTTAATGTTTCATTATCAGGAATTTGTATAACTGCGAACTGTTGAAATGCAATTAGTCGTCCGCGAGAAATATCACTATTGAAGTAGATTGAAGTCATTTTCTTGTCAGAATTATTGGACTGAAATAGTTCATGTAGGTACATGATGCACATTCCTCCCATTCTGCTATTCAGAAGTTCATTAGCCAATAGAACAAGTCATGGGTGCTGATTTGCAACTACAAAATCAGTGGGGGAGCAGGCATTATATTGCGGCAAGAGGAGAGCCGCTGACAAGAGAAAACCCGCTGACAGGCAACCAATCCGAGACATCGGTCCGAAATAGGGCCCATGCTATATTAAGAAAGCGTGGGAGAGGGAGTGGATGTCAACATCGAGAGCCCTGCGTCGAGGACCTTGTCGAGGGATGTCAACATGCCCGTACCACTGTTAGTCTTGAAGTTAACAAGATCATGAATCATTGGTAGCACTCAGGCAGCCAGTCGCGCTTGAGCGGTCATCGGTCGTGTCCGAGCGCTGCCAACGGTGCACAAAACGACGCCGACAATCGTGTCACAATACACCGGAGGTCGCGCCTGGTCGATGGTCTCCCAACTGTGCCTGGGACGGCAGACGCGTCGCCAAGCTGCCGCCGGTGCTTCCGGCCTGCAGAAGTGCGCGGCTGCTCCAGACCTGCCGAGGCCCGTGAAATGGCAAAGTTCGCCCGGCGGCATGGCGTGAGCCACTTCACTGTCACCCGAGCCGGCGAGCCGAGACACGACCTTCTGTCACGTGAGCGGCAGTGTTCTGCTCACGCTCGCGCGCGGCCGCTCCGGAATAGCCTCGGGCGTAATCAGCGGGAGACTCGCGCGCCGCGGCCGCCGCTGTCTGGCCTCCACATGGCGCCCCGGCGCGGCGGCGTCACGTCGGTTTGTGTGCGATCGCCGGCAAACAGTGCGTCACGTGTAAATATTTCAGTGCTGCCGTGGCGCTGCAGTCGTGGAGTAGTCGCCGGTATTGGGCGGCAATTTCGAGACCCTATCATTACGGCAATTGGAGCGTTGTGCGGGCGCGGGCCGCGGATGCAATACACCCAACAGCTCGGTCGTGCCCTGCAATGAGCAGCTGCAGGTGCGGCCTTGTTTGTCAAACTTCTGTGGGGGAGGGGTGGACTGGCGTCCACCACTTCACCGTACGTACGCCGCTGCAGGCGAACGCGTGCAACAGCCGTCCAATTACTCCATGTTTATAGTCTGGATTCGCCGCAACGCGATTGTTTGAGACGACGCCGATGGCGGAGAATCTATAAGTGAATATAAATATATCCAGTCCCTTTCAGCTAGCTGCGAGCCGGAGAAGGTTTGAAGCTAATCATATTGAGTTCGATTGGACTCACATTTCAAGCAGCATACTGGAATGTCCTTGGAATTTTCGGCCTTATGACTGCGCTAATTGGCTCCAGATACGGAACCAAGGGAATAATTTCATCAGATTCGACGCACCGCGAAAATAGGTGCTCTTCTACCTTTGGTGTCTAACCTTAAATAAATAACATTTCCCATGCAAATAAGTGAATACGTTGGTATTTAGTCCGTTTCCTGTGACGAACAAACGCAAAGCAAAACCTGGCATCACTCGGTATGTTCCGTTTTGTCGTTGCTTCACATAAAGCTCTGTCTGCAGCCGCCCGATAAAAACCGACATTTTGTGTCGCGAGTCTCGCCACATTCAATAGCACCACGTCTGTGAAGCTTGCGAAATATCAAGGACCTGGATCTGCGGAGCATAGCACGGATTGGACAGCCGTACAGCCTATCCGATTGGTACGGGTAACGGAGCGGATCGGACAGAGTTGGTAAAGATAAACGGATAGGGAATGGATAACGAATTGGCTCTCAATTTTGTCGTGGAAACGAAAACTGAACAAATACAATCATATTTCCGTCCGTTTTTCAACCGCAACGATACATTATAACAGGTTGGCATTAGCTGATGCTTACTTTTTATTGCTTGAAAAACATGTTATGTCATCAATTAGCAACTACATTGTCATACTCATTCCCACAGGCACCCTCAAGGTGAAACACATGCAGAGGTAGATTCAGCTTGATTCATTCCATTGTTCTACCAATTTGCAGATCATAAAACTTGTATGCAATCTAGATAACTGCAATCGCGCTGCTATCAATGAACTTGTTGATAGGTATACTACCTACAATCACATTCAACAACACACCCATCTCATATGTAGCTTCATTCTCACCAAGGTAGGTATATATCTACATTCACATCATGTATGCATGGCACAGTGTCAGCAATGGCACCGACACTGGCGCATATGTTGTTTGTAGACGAAGGAAGATCGCGATGAAATGTCTGACGTCATCATGGCATCTGATGAGGTGCAAATTTGCACAAAATGTCTCCATGGACGCGCAAGTCAACTTTATCTGCTTCTGAATACAAATATTAATGGAATCCATAACGTGATTGGAAGGTGCGCAATGTGCATGTAAGGAACGATGAGCTAGTGTCAACACTTACAAACTAAACCTTTCTTCAAGTGTATCTGAACTAGTACGTCCTCATCCGTCATTTTTACGTGGAATGGAAATAGCATGATAACTGTATATTTTATTTACTTTGTTTATAGACATATCATCATCAACAGAGTAATCCTCCACTAATAGGTGAAGGCACGATGTGCTAAAACCACTGTGTGCAAACAAATGTGCATAACATGAGTGGTAGCAACATAAGCCAAACATGTGGCCTAAAATGGTTGTAAATGTTGTAGTTGTTGGCCTTGCCTATATGTTGTAGAAGGGTCAGCAAAAAGTCAGCATGCACGTGCAATAGAAGGAGCATACATAATAGCTGGCCTGCTGCTCTGACATGCTACACGGCTATTGCGCGCTGGTGACCTCATCGAAGCTGCCAATGTATGCCTTGGCTGCTGTCTCGAATGAGGCTGATGCAGTGCTGATGAGTCCACCACATGACACTCAGAAAACAAATCATTTACTATCCTGGGAAGTTTGCAAAACAGCCCCGATTACACTGTGTTAACCCACGCCTTTCGAATGAATAGATAATTTCATGTGCGGGCCAATTGCTCGTGAATGTCAAGTGTACAACTGTTGCACTAGATCGATCCGTGCAGTGTGGGTGGCGGCGGCGCCCGGTCAAATGACGCCGGCGTATTCTTAAATGGAACGTGCATTGGCGAAGTATGCGGCCGTTACACATTACGGCATTACGGTATTACATTACGGCATTACGGCATTACATTACGACCCATGAATTTGCAATGTTTTGTTCCAACCTGGAATGATCGTATAAGCAGACCCACAGCTCTGTTGGCTTTTCGTACGATACGATGTTGGCGAAAAGCCAACAGAGCTGGGAGTCTGCTCATATGATCATTCCATGTTGGAGCAAGACGTTCCAAATTCAAGCGCTACATGGCTATCTGCAATGGCTGCGTAATTCGCCAATGTTCGATGTCATTAACATCAGCTCTGTATGTACAATTTTAGCTCAATATTACATCTAAATCGACAATTTCGTTCATTTTTTAGAATTAAATTTTGGACGTCATTTGGACAGGCTTTGCCTGAGAGTCATGGCGAACGCTTTGTATTTGTCAGCATTTAGATTTAGCCCATCTGACGACCATGCTTCCAGACTACTGACGTCCTGTCGCAGCAGTAAGCCATCACTCGGAGAAGTAATTTTGCGGACATTTTTATTTGCATCATATGCATGAAGAAGACGCTCAGAGTGAAGATCTCGGGACAAGTCATTAATAAACATGGAAAAGAGAAAAGGAGCCAGAAACGACCATTTCCGGACCCCGGAAGCTACTGGTCTCCAGCTAGAGGTGCTGCCGTTCACGATGACTTCTGAGTTCTGCCGGACAGATACGAGAAGAACAATTTGGGAGCAAGGTCCTGTAGATAGCTTTAACTTCCTGATGGGCAAAGCGTGATTTGCACCTTGAAAAGCGGCTGAATAAGCGGTGCAAGTTGCGTCCGTTTGGCATCCCTCCGACATGGCCTCCCCCCCCCCCATCGGCCCGCACAGAAGACAGATAAGCAGCTAAGTTTGTGCAGCATGATCGTTTTGGTATCAAGTCGTGCTGCTAGCCACGTAATATAGAAACCATATCCTGAAAAAGCACATGATATACTACCTTCTGTAGCGCCTTTCCGATAAAAGATAACAAGTAGGCCGATCGAAAGTTTGTGGAGATCTTTTTTGTCACTTTTTTGTGTGGGAATAATGTTTGTTTCTTTCAATCGGTTTGGAACTACCCCTGAATTTATTGAAAGTTTGAATATTTTGGTGAGTTTCTCGTCACACTTTCCGATTAAGCGCGCGCATACCATCTAGTCCGCAGGCTTTGTCAGGGCTGTTGAACTGGAAGGCTACTGCTATTCCTGCTTCTTATGTATAGAGTCGTGACAAAGAACCCAGATGATGCACTGGTATGTCCTTATACTGGTACAATCGGGTGCTGTTTGACTGCCAGATCTGTACATTTTGCATTACAAACCTCATACAAAGCAGCTGCGCGTTTGCTGTCATCAGTAATGGTGCCTTCATTCCCGTCATACAACACAGGTGACGCACAAGACTTTTTAGAGTCGCATTTTATGAAGGACGAATACCTTTTCGGGTTAGTGTAAGAGACATCTGCCAGCCTGGGCAAATATTCAATGTACTTTTTTTCCGCAGATATAATTTAAATTAGTCCTTTTTATATGGAGATCAGCTCCGGTCTCATCAGACGGGTTGCGGCTCCATCCGCGAAATGCTACCTCCTTTAGCCGGATAACTGCATGCATGGATGCGTCGGAACACGGGGGAGCTGAGCACTTTAGTGTCAGCACAGATACATGATTGCGATGCATAATTATATCACTTTATAGAGAAGCTTACTGTTAGTACCAAACCGAAGCAAAATTTTTAACGTTTATTTCACTGTGGCAGCTATTATGCTGGGTTTTATTTGGACATTCGACGACTCATACCTTCGTAATTTTTGCTTCGCTGGCACCAAGCAAAATATTGCCACGACATACTGATCAGATTAAATCGATTCGCTTTGGTTCTTGCTACCAAATCTAATGTTTTTTCTCATTGAAAACTAGCAAGTGTATGCATAAAGCCATATATGACGCCGTCAAATATTCGTCGACTGCACCTCAATACAAAGTGGGCAGGTTTCTACCAAATGGCGGTAGAGATGTCAATGTCTGGGCGGTAGAGATGTTAATGTCTTCAATGTCTGGGAATAAATTATAGCCTAATAATATGCAGGTATCTGGGCAAGGGAATTGGTAATCACCATCACCAACGCGAGTACGCAAGTAATAATGCTATAAACAACATCTGATGGGAGTTTCGATCATGTTTCAGTTTTTGTCCTTGAAAGTAAATCGGAAAGAAAAATAAGCTGCCATATAGGACAACATTGCGCCGTATAGTAAAATTCGACGCCATCGGAAACAAATCAAGCATTGTCTTTGCAGGCGGTGACGGACGCCATGAAAAATTCAAGTAGAAATGTAAGCTTAAGCAGGGTATGTACGGCCTATTCAGAAAATAAATGCCAGTTCGATAGGCAGAAAAAAAGTCCAGGACAATAACTGTCACGAGTAATTCCGTGGGCATGTGCTGGCAAAGAAAGGGAAGCTCATTACCCTTAGATGGTGGTAACATGTACAGGTATGAGGTACCTACAGGTCAGAGGGCGCAGCAGAGGCATAGGTATCTTGTGTTGAAACCATCCATTTAAGCTCGGATGTCTTCTTCCTGCTTTGCAACTTAATGAAGTTGGCGCAGCTATGCAGCTGGGCTTTCCACGGCACAATTTAGCTAAGCACAGCGCGTTGGTGGCAGGAAATGATGGCCGGCGCCAAATCCTCTCCGGATTCATCCAGGCTGCCGCCCTGTTCTTGACCTGTACACGGAATATCGTCCAGTTATCATATTTCCGTTTCGTCCTTAGCAGAGGCAAAGTGCCATCCGCTGGATATTTATTACGTTAAAGAAAGGGTTATGTTAATCCGGCCTATGTGGCATCCGGTTAGATCAAATAAGCAAGAGAGGGAAGATGAGACGCCGGTAAACAAAGAGCGTGGCGTAAAGGGCCGGTACATACATAGTATATACATACATAGGTTCACGTACATACTTACATACATACATACATACATATATACATACATACATACATACATACATACATACATACATGCATACATACATACATACATACATACATACATACATACATACATGCATACATACATACATATATACATACATACATACATACATAAATGCATACATACATACATACATACATATACATACATATATATATATATACACACATACATACATACATACATACATACATACATTCATACATACATACATACATACATATCAAACAGTATGACATTTGGAAGGTGGGCAGCTTCATAGCCTACGAACAGGCTCCGCTGCCCACCTGCGACCTGAAACGAAGGGCGGAGGGCGGAGGGCGGAGGCCCGGCGCCCAAGGCGGGCCGAATGTGTCAGGCCTCAACGTAGGCGTATGTTACGCCTACACCGATATGTAGGCGTATGTTACGCCTACACCGATGTGTAGGCGTATGTTACGCATACACCGATGTGTAGGCGTATGTTACTCCTACACCGATGTGTAGGCGTATGTTACGCATACACCGATGTGTAGGCGTATGTTTAGGTTAGAGCTTGGAAAACCTGAGAAAGGGAAAAAAACAAAGCTGCTTGGAAAACCCGTAGGCGCAAAAACCAAGCGCAATCTATAAGGAAAACCGTCCGTTTTGGATAAATTGGATCGGTCCCTGCCTATCTAGTGCGAAGTAACCTATCAGACACCATGCACAAGTGCCGGCCCAAGGTGGCTGACCACGCCGTAAACACGCCGTGGTCGCACCATGATCGCTTCACAAGACTATGACTTTGTGCCATTGCAGTCGGTATTTAATCATAAGCTTGCATATGTTAGACGGCTACCCAGTCTACACATGTGATCTGATGGGAAATTGTTGCTTTGGTAAAATACGGTGCTGATAATGGAACTTGCAATGTAATGGAAAATGGAAATTGTTGATGATGGATACCTGTCCAGTATGCGATATGGATGCGGACTGAATTGGTTTATACGGCTACGGATTGGACCGGATTTGAAAATGTCAAGCCGTGTAATGCTTTAAAAGTATCACATCTGTAGAACTCGCCAAAAAATATAATACATTTTATGTAAAACTAGCCACATGCGTAGCACCATTGTTGGCGCTTCGGACTTCGGATAAGGGGTAGGACGTTATCGTCTTTGTGTCCATTCTTTTCATGCAACTTCCGTAAAGGTAATACTAAGCTTCTGGCGCTTTGGGGGGGGGTGTAGACTCGTCCAGGGGCGGATCCAGAAGCATGGCTTGGGGAGGGGGAAATAACAAATTATCCGACGTAGAAAACAGATCAGATTTAAATCACTAACATTCGTCGCGCCTGTTAAAATTTTGTTAATCTTCCTAAAATATTATTAGACGTCGAAAAATGCTATTTTAGTGCAAAATATCGGCGAAAATCGGCCTTCCGGGGAGGCATGTCACCTTTGCTCCCTCCCCTCTGGACTCGCCTCTGGACTCGTCTACCATCTCTCATTTGGCGCCGACCATGCACAACACGAGGTCTGTAAAGCTTGTCACATATGCAGCACCACCTTCGCAAAACTTGTATGGCCACATCACGCATAATCCCGCCACGCGGATCTCATCGGAAGTCGAACGGGGCCGATGACGTAATGCATATGGCCATGCAAAATGTGATGAGGTTATAAATGGTTCAGCTCGCAAACATTGCGTGAAAGCTAGATTTGGGTATTCTTTCACGACAAAAGTTGGCAAAATTGGTTTTTCCCAGCCAGTTAAAACCATGGTAAAAAAAAACCAGTCAGAACCACCTGCTGGACAAAGCGTATTATCCCGGGCGGCAAGGTATGAGCGCTTCAAAATCATTCGTTTCAGCCCATTTGCATTGACCGAATGGCTCCGCCGCCACGCACCATTCCATAGACAAGGGCCCGCTGATGTCCACCGATGCTTTGCATGCTACCACGATAAGCCTAGCATGTCCTATCGCACACATCAAGTCAATTATTCAGAATGGCGTGTGCTTCGTGATTCCCACCTGCCATCGGGTACAAATCCGAAGTCTCAGCATGATCCTGCTTGATGCATGTTTTATGCGTATTCCCTTTCATTTTCTGGTTCTTAGTCGTATCCTCAAATGCATATGCGCCGTAGCCACACTATGCTTTCTGCCGTGATGGATGCGGCATCAACAGTGGCGCAGCCCAGGGAAGGCACCCCATACCTTGTACAGGCACCCGTGCCTGTATACCCGTGCCTGTACCTTGTACAGGCACCCGTGCAGTTCTTCAGAGAGGGGCACTCCAGTCGTCGTAAGGGCACCCCTGCAGTTCACAGAGGGACACCTCAGCAGTTGTTGGAGCATGCCGGAAAAGAAAAGTAGTCTAGCAGTTGTCAGGGCATCCTGGCCCTGTCGTACGATCACGCCGGTGCAGTACAGAGTCACCCCACCGCAGCAGCTGTACACGGCCCCAGGGCTGCGTTATGGCGCCTCGGCAGTGTAAATGCGCGTCAGTAATATTAGAGGCATGGTGCATTAATACGAACACGCCTATAGAGAGGGACACCACAACGGTTGTAGGAGCACCACTGAGCATAGGATCATCCCAGCAGTTGCACTTGCATCCCGGCCTCGTAGGCGCATTATCGTGCAGAAGAGGAACATCGAAGCAGTTGTAGGGACCCGGGCACCTCAGCAGTAGTGGCGTACACCAGAAATTGAAGGCACTCGGGATTTATAGGGGCACTGGAACGCATGTAGGGAGGGCACTCAGGAATTTATAGGGGCACCCCAGAATAGGTGCACACTCCAGAAATCATAGGGGCAGAAATCATTTGTTCTGAAAAACCTTAAAAGCTACGGCAGGGGTAAGGTAGGAGAAGCTAAGCTTAAGACAAGAGTAACAATGTCGATAGGCTAGGCTTAGCTTAAACTTTTCCTCCTACCAGTATATTATGTGCTGCTACCTTAATACAGTGGGGAGGACTCCAGGAAAGCAGAGATACTGCCCTGGACTGTAAACTGTAAACCAAACTGTAAACTGGTTTACAGACTGTAAACCAAAGACACCTCTGATGGGGTGTGGCAGGGATGAGGAATCACCAGCGGCTTGGTGAAGTGCTTCTGGAATATTTTTTTTTGTGAATACTTAGTTGACGGAAATTATTATTAATATTCAGGCATTACCTAAGCCGCATAACATAGGCCACATGAAGAACATTATCATACAACTACTCCCAATGAATAGACATGAGCACCACTAATTTGGGGTGGGATTTTAGCTGACCTGGTCATCCCACGTATGCTTGTTTCATGTTTTGCAGACCAGGCCTCAAACACGCTTTGATCTGTCCAGTTCGCCAATGGCCGAGCGGCCTTCTGATTCTTTTGCATGCTACTTACACCCATTTGTATATTTTTCATACTTGCTTTGACATTGACCATCGTACTTTGTCTTTACTTCTGTTTTTAGTTGTGCGATAATTACGTCGTGCTTTTCATGCACGTGCACTCACTCAACATTCTGTTGTTTTATGATGCCTTTATTTTTATAATCCGTTTGTTTTGTTTTTACATCAACATTGACAATTCACATGCATATGGTACCGTGTTTGCATTATGATGTACGAAGGGTCAATTCTGATTGCTCATTTCGTCAGTTAGTTTTCACCGTTTTAAAATGTTCCATGTGAATCGTATTACTTTTTCCCGCCTTCGCCTCAAGTAGATTTTGTCTGTGGGCGACATGATGAAGACATTCAGTACATATATAGTACTTAGTACATAGGCTCCATGTGCCGTTCCATGTGCCGACCAACCCGTGTGGTTGGCCCACCGGTTGACCTATTTTTTCGAGGGATGATGTCCATGCCACCCTTCGAATCTATTCTGCACCACGTTACGATATTCTTTTGTACATTACATGTTTTGTCAATTTCTCACGGATCTTCTATAGGTCTCACTATATGTCTGTTTCGCCGCCCGGGATAACTTATAGTCTTGTACCTGTGCTTTTTATTAGGTAGCGCAGGTTGTACCGCATGCTTAACCTATAACCTTGTCTACATGTCACTGATTATACGAATGCTTACGAATTACTGTCACTGATTATACGAATGAAGAATTGTTTAAAGCGCAGTGCAGTCGAATCTCCGTGCTGCCAGTGATCGATGCATTGCCGTGAGTGCTTATCCAATATACAGTCACGCACCTTGAAGCACTCATGGAGAGCTAGGGGATCTCGAATGCGAAATGCATACCAAATTCCATTGCAACAGACTGGGCTCTACATAACCAGCAGCAGTTGATGTGCCACCAAGCCCAAATAATCAATCAATACAACAAGCAGAAATGACAAACCTCTCACTCCCAGGGATTGAAGTCGATTTTTCGGAATAGCAACAAGCTCGGCTGCCACCGAGCTACGTGGACGGATGGAGGGCGCCAGCTTTGTTGACCACCGAGCTACAGGGGCGGATGGTGGGCACCAGCGGACGGGGGAGGGGGTGGCGAGCATGGTGTTCCGGATCTTTCTCCCGCGGAGAATCCCGCTGCTGAAGGCTTGATTGTGGATCACGCGCTGCCGCGTCGATCTACCAGACCGCGACGACCCCCCCCCCCCCCTCCCACCCCCCAGACAGATTGCAGTTGTAAATGTCATACTTAGCGCGCGTCTCCACCTATGGTCAAGTGTTTCGGCTACTACGGGCAGATCCTGGTGTTCTGACGGCGCGCCTACTGCGAACGTCATTCACTTGTCAGTGTTAATTGTTTTGCAAGGCCATATGTATTGTACAACGTTTACAGATCGGTCCGGCTGGCGCTCGTCTGTGTGTACCCGTCAGCCGTTGAGGAAAATCCGTCACAAGTGTTGTTTAGGTGGCAAGTGGTACAGTCACGTAAGGACTAAAGCATAGGTGGCGCTAATGCCAAGTGCGCACCAATGTCGCTGGCGTCTGTCTGGGTCCGCGCAGTCAACAACAATACACGCTCGATTACGGAGCTCCTCGTCAGGCGCCGGAGTGCACCACAAGGAGATCTGACTCTGAGTGGAAACCTCAGAACTTGAAATGCTGCATTGCACTGTGTAAGGCTGTTGGAGGTTGACAGATGCAAACATCAGCTTCAGCCAAGATCAAGTGCGCTTCATCAAGACTATCGGGATAAGAATTGGCAAAAATAATAATTAAAAGACGCACCTGACTCTGAGTGAAAAAATAGAACGCGAAGCGCTGTTGAAATCGAACTGCCGCTCAGGTGGACTCTTGTACCATATACACTGGAGTATACTCGCTACTTTTTTCGGTAGCGTAGTAACTAACGTTGGCGACAATTTGTTGTCACTCACGCGACTAAATTTGTATCGACTCATGTTCCGCGGGAAATTGGGCTGCCCGGTGGCAAAGCGGCGCCACGGATTTTGGTTCAGGAGCAAGCTCAAGGGCTTAGGTTGATTTTGTCAGGTGTGACCATAGGGGTACTATGAAATTTACGAAATTAGACGCCTTTCCATGTAACAGGAGGCCACATTATAGCTACTTGAAACATTCGTTTCTGCGACAAAATTTACCGCCTGATTTTTGTCGTCAGCGACAACTGTCAGCTTTTGGTGACTTCTGCTTAGGAGTAGCGACTGACTACCACAGGAAGGTGACGATGGGCGCCTACAGACTACCATTCATGTGCAGCATAGTCGACGAAATCGATTTTCCCTGTGCATGTTCATTTCTTCATGCTTAGCTGGGAGTGTCGATGCATTGTCCGAAGGAGTCACCAATCAAATTGTATTTAATTTGTTCTTTCGTTATTTACTTAACCACTTGTGCAGCAGCCATTTAACTGCTCAACCCACCTCGAACGACACAGTAAGGCGCAGTTATCGGATCGCCTCAGGTTGACAAATGCACATGGAGATGCCGGGCGCCCCTCGCCGATTGGCGCCGAACGAGGCATGCAGTCGCGACAAGCGGCTACTCACTCAGTGACTGCTGGTTCGGTGTTGACGGTGCGCCGCTGGCGGCACCTGTCGTGTGGTCCGCTGCCGGCGGTGCCACCCATGCGGTCCGCTGTCAGCCGGTACCTCTCGCGCCCGACACTGCCGGCGGTGCCCCTCGTGTCCCACACGATCCGCTCCGCGCCGTCGGTGCCGACGACTCACGCCCGAGCCGACACTGCTGCGCCTGCGGCCGCCGACGCCGACGCGCCGCGACTCGAGCGGCCACTGTCGGCGCGGCGCTTATTTGCCGGTGCGGAGGCCGGCGCGAGTCACCCCTGGCCCAGGCGTGGCCCTGGTGGTGCTGCTGCTCGCCCTGCCGACCCACCGTCGTGTCACTGCCGGGGGACGCCCCAGGGCGAGCTGCACCACAAATGGTGCTGCTGCTCGCCCTGCTGACCCACTGTCGGGTCACTGTCGGGGGACGCCCCAGGGCGAGGTGCGTTACAGGTGGTGCTGCTGCCCGCCCTGCTGACCCACCGTCGGGTCACTGTCAGGAGACGCCCCAGGGCGAGCTGCACCACAAATGGTGCTGCGCCCCGCCCTGCTAACCCACCGTCTGGTCACTGTTAAGAGATTCCCAGGAAGAGCTCCGCCCCCCCCCCCCCTCCGACCCACCGCCGGGTCACTGTCGGGGGACGCCCCCGGACGAGCTCCGCCACAGGTGGTGGGAACAGCACGGCTATTCACTGCTGCAGCTTGTTGGCAATGGCGTCGTGAGTCGAGCTCAGGCACATGGCAGCTAGAAAATAAGGAATCAACCAAAACCGATGGCCACCCACTTTTGATGTGGTTTCTGTCGGCCTGAGGTGTCCCGGTGAACAATCTTTTAGACCTTCTGGGGGAGTTCGGTGCACGGTTGATAAGCGAAGCATGGCGATGAGGACGATGCAAACAGGCATGAGATGTGATTCGCCTTTTGCTTCCAAAGGGTCGGATTCGTCGCCACCTGTCGGTGACGTCAAGCACACGTCACGGACCCACCATTGCACGCTGCTGTGCCGAGATGCACCCCGAACACCCCGACTTCACGCACGACGTCATGCTTGTTCCCTGCATCCAGTGACGGTTTGAGGGAGCGGGTAGACCGGGGTGCTGTGAGGCTTTCCGAGTGCTGAAACCCACACCAAGCAATATTGTCTGCCATATGTACCCCATGCCGTTGTTCTCCCTTTGCCCTTCTTGCAATATTTATCGGCCATATCAGCTAGTGCCTGTGTCCGCTGTTTCACCTTAAAATCATGTCCACTTGCCACGATGTTGCACGCGAATAGCGCACCGTCACAGGTGATGCACGCGAACAGCGCACCGTCACAAGTGATGCGTGAAGTCGCGGAAGGATCGTCCGCACATGCTCTCAGAACGTGTAGGCTCTGAGCAGCATCGAACCACGAGTGCAAACGTGAATTGCTGGACGCGGTCAGGAGAACGGGGCACCGCGGTACGTTTCGCTGACGGCCGATCGCACCTCCTGCCCTCCGTCCATCGCTCACTGTGCGGCGCATTCCGCGTGCGCTCGTCTCGCAGCGAGCGGCGCCGGAGCAGGCGCCGTCGTTTGTCAGCGAAAGCGTTCGTCTCCGCCGGCGTTTGTCAGCGGACGCGTTCGTCTCCGCCGGCGTTTGTCGGCGCAGTTCATGTGACCAACACGACACTGCATCGTGCTTGGCGCGGTAAAATATGGCGCCACTCCAACTTTGGACGTTTCTGTCGTCAATTACACGGCCGTGAACACATTCGTCTCGTCCAGCTGTCGGCAGACACGGGTATTGGTGCGACAGTCTGGCTGGCTGTCCGGCGCGACAGTCTGGTTGGTGTTCGGATTCAGGCTCAGATGCAGGTTCAGGCTCAGATGCAGGTTCAGTCTCAGATGCAGGTTCAGGCTCAGATGCAGGTTCAGGCTCGGATGCAGGTTCAGGTGCGACAGTCTGGTTGGGGTTCGGGTTCAGGCTCAGATGCAGGTTCAGGTGCGACAGTCTGATTGGTTGTTTGGTGCGACAGTCTAGTTGGTCGTCCGGTGCGACAGTCTGATTGGCGTTCGGGTTTAGACTCAGATGCAGGTTCAGGTTCAGTTTGGAGCAGCTGCTTTTGGCGGCGTCCAAGCGAATGAGCTCAAGCAGCCGTTTATCCATGAAGGTAAATTGCTCCACATTGTGTCATGTGGAGCAATTTACATTTCAGCCAGAATTATGGCTCTGACCCTCCTGACTTCATCACGCGCCGAAAAACAAAAGGTAAGCAGAAAATGTAGCAATTCGTCAACAACGTATGTCTACTAATTGCATTGATCGTGCTAGGTTTGTGTGCCATTGGAAAACTTCATTAATATCATAGCCAACAGAGGGGCTCATTTTAAATACAGTACTGATGACGGTACATTGCGGAATCAATCGTAAATATTCTCTGCTAGCTTTGACATGTTTCTTATGAAGCCTCGAAGGGGAAATCCACTCAATCTGTATTTCATATGGCCCGTGACGATGCAGTAGATGTAAGTAGCATTTCAGCAGTGACGTGCAAATTTCGTGCTGATATAATACATAGTCATACATAATCGGAGTTGTGCCTGTAGGGTTGCTGCAGATCGCACAGAAGATTGCGGACTGCACGCTCGAGGAGCATGCAGCCCAGACAGCTGACCTGGCAACGGTGAGCGACGAGTAGCACGGACGGTGATGTGTGCACGTGGGACATGGTTAATTCTCGGATAGCGACGCTCGTACCTGTCGGTTTGCCCCAGCTACGAGCCACGCTAACGACACTCACAATGGCTGGAAGACACGCTGTGTACTGATGAGCGTTGTGCATAATAGATGGTGCGTGGAGCACTGCCGCCTGACATTCAACTCATTACAGGCAAAGTAGCCAAGGCAAATCTACCCTGCTGTTGGCATCGTTTTCCCCTGAAAATTTTTGGCGGATGTTTGAGACTGAAAATTATATACATACATGTATATAAATAAATAAATAAATATGTATATATTTACATATGTATATATATATATATATATATATATATATATATATATATATATATATATATATATATATATATATATATATATATATATATATGTGTATATATACATATATATATATATATATATATATATATATATATATATATATATACACTGGCGGATCTAGCCAACCGGTTTGGGGGGGGCAACTTTCGGTTTTCGGCGTCAGCCCCCCCCCTCCCCTCCCCCACTGGCGTACTTAGGAATTGCATCAGAGGAGGGGTCGAAGGGATTTGGAGGGTGCCCATTCGCCCACTATTTTTGGTTAAAAGCATCGAATTTCTACCACTATTTGTCAAATGGACCCATTTTTTACTATAATAACTAATGACAACATAATTTCCTGTGTAGGGGCCCCAGCCTGCCTCCACCGCTTCTAAGTTACGGGATTTTTGTTCTTGTTTACCAAAACGTTCATGTTCACGTTCAACGTCTTGTACCACGTCAACGTTCGTGCACGTGTACACATTGGCAGATCCGATTTTGTCAACTCTTGCTGTAAGCAGAACTTGAGCAGCATAGAACCCTCGATGTGTGTCAGAATGTACTATGCTACCATATTGGCTTCCAAACAATTATAAAAAATACCTTTAAAATTGGAGATTCTTTCATCCAGACGATATTTTTTAACCTCGGCAAAGGTTACTGCATTTTCATTCAGTTTACTTCTGTTGGTTTCGGGGGGCCAAAAGACACTATGGCCCGCCCCCTTTTAAGCGCTTCGGGGGAGCCATGGCCGGAATGGTCCCTCCCTGGATCCGCTAGTGAATGTAGCCTGTCTCTTCATCTTAGCAACCCCAACACCAACATACGAAACATGTTGCTCAACTGGGCTCAACTGGTCACTCGCACAAAACATCCTGTTCAAATTCCGCTTTCGAAATCTGGCTCACTGGGTCCGCTTGCCCGTTACTGGCTAAACAAACTTCATGAACCGGTATATATCGCCTTGCATGAACCTATCCGACGAAGGAATAATGAAACTGCTGATTTCGTCATCTCTTGCTGTAAGCAGAACTTCAACAGCACAGAACCCTCGATGCGTCAGAATCTACTATGCTACCATATTAGGCTTCCAAACAATCATAACAAAATACCTGTAAAATTGGAGATTATTTCACCGGGAAAGCTATTTTTTAACCTCAGCAAAGGTTACTGCATTTTAATTTAGTTTACTTTTATTGGTTTGGGGGGGGGGGGGCAAAAGACATTATGGCCCCCTTTGAAGCGCTTGGGGGGGCATGGCCGGAATGGCCCCCTGGATCCGCCAGTGTATATATATATATATATATATATATATATATATATATATATATATATATATATATATATATATATATATATATATATATATATATATATATATATATATATATATATATATATATATATATATATATATATATATATATATATATATATATATATATGTTCGTGTATGTGCGTGTGCGTGAGTGCGTGTATGAATAAATACCTGGATATACTCTTGTAGAATATTCAACGGAAAGTTGTTATAGTTGGGAGGCTCTGTGTACACAGTACTAGTTTTACTACATCCTCACCAGTGGACACACCTTGCATGCATTGTGAACCCGCGCACCTAGCAGGTGGCTGGGGCTGATAATTACCCGCCCGGCTGATAATTACCACCTGGACGACTGGGCGTGTCAGCATCGCCAGTTGTTGTGCACAGATTACGGTGACGTCACCAGGTTGTGGCCAGCTGACGACGCACCGCCCGAGGCTATTGACAGCACCAGCTGCTCCTCGGGGACACGTCCAATACACGCCATGTACGCGCGCAGTCTGTACGGTGTCTCGCAGTTGGACCTATGGAGGTACGTGCTACCCGGCGTAGAATAGGACAACCGCTTAGGTATTCGGATAAGTTACCTTCTCCTCCAGTTACTTGGCAAGGACTTCCATGTGGGATGGGCGTGGGGGAGGAGTATATTGGCAAAGACATCGACTTGGGAGGAGTACTCGGGGTGGAGAGCGGGTGAGATCGGAACCTCCCTCTCTGAGGTATGGATGATATACATTGCACGTTTTGCAAACATGCCGGTGGGATGGGGTACAGCGTCCTCCAGATGCCGTCCTTGATCCGCCACTGGCCCTTGGCCTTTTCACATACCCACGGCCCCATTTCCTATAGAAGTTCTGCGATAGCCAGGACGACTCAAATTTGGGCCATAACTATACGAAGTGTTCAGTCATGACCTTCGTCATAGAGCAGAGTATTTAGACAAACTTGGGCTGAACTCAGGTGGTTCGGCCATTGTAGATGATTACACTATTTCGTGACCGGAAGTTCAAACTCCGAATCGTATCAGCTTCATTCTGCGACTCGAAGGTGCTACATGATGTTTCTGCTTGTTTAAAAATCCCTAATGAAGATATATGTAGTTATTCTTGTTTTATTTTTTACCTTCTGATGTGGTATTACTGTTTTCCAACATTTTACTTTATGAACGTTATTTTTCAGCGAACAGAATACGATATATGACAATTAATTGCAGCACTATAACTTGAGTTCCGCGTCGAGTTTGTTTTTTCCGCCGTTTGAGTGCCAGGTTCGTTTTCAAGCCGAAGCCGTGCGGACTGGCGTTGACTCGGACTTTCCGGTGTTCTGACCGCCCTGGTTTTAATACCCGTGCACCCGCGGACGGCTGATATATTGGTTTGTATCGTCGCGATGCCGCGTTTAATGGGATCGAGCCTGTCCAGGCAGATAGTCCAGTGCGGATACCATGGGTGCTCCTTTCGGGGTGTTAGATATAGCATGAAGCGGCATAATAAAGGACGCCATAGTGACCTGCCAATGAAAGTTTTCGGTGAAATGGATCAATTTTTTAGCCAGGTGGGTGTTGTGCAATTAATGCGTACTGCATATGCTTGCTTGTGTGCAAGGCAGATCGAAGGTCAAAGTGCCTAATTTCAATGTTCGTGGTATCTAGGTAAGAACCTATCTAGGTATCTACCTACCTACCTAGATACTCATGCACTAAGTAGGTGCCTGCGACTCTACCTACCTACCTAGGTACCTAGCAATTTTGTGTACATGTTTATACTGATGCCAGTCTGCAAGTTGGTACCTATGGTGGTCATCTTGATGGCTTGATCTCAGAGGTGTTGCTATATACGGTTGGCATGTGCCCCTCAAAGTTGGCTTTGCCCCCCCCCGCAATCATTTTAACTTTTAACATGGCACCATATGAAGTGTGCCCTCAATCTATTTGGGCTCTCCCATGCATTTGACCCACACCAATAAGTTTTAGAAATCGATGCCTGTTCTTGATCTTGTATGCATTGATCAGTGTGTGGATTAAGGCACCAAGGATCTTTGCTGTATTAGTGTATGCTGGTGCACTGAGCCAAGGTTGGTGAGGTGCACATAGCATTTCTTTGCTGAGCATACTCTGCTGAGGGTAGGGTTGGATTTGTACTCTGTAATTCTGGATGAAGAGTAAACAATTTGGACATTATTTTGCGTGTACACCAAGACAAGTTTTGCACGCATTATGCCTCCATAAATGAAACAAATGGGTTAGGTTTCATTAGGTCAGGTCAGGCTAGATTAGGTTTTTCTAGTTGGAAAATTTGTGAATTTGTTTTTCAAAATTGTTTTCAATTTTTTAAGGATATTGTTCTTTTTTTTCAAAAGCAGGTAACGTTAGGATAGGTTTGGTGATTTTTTAGCATGGAAAATGGTGTGAGAACAACTTAAATTTCCCAAATTTTACTTTTGGGAAGTTTGTCTTCTCCAGCAGGTTAGGCTAGGTGATGTTAGATTGCATTTTGCTTGTACTTTTCAACTTTGCTTTTTATATTATGCTGCCTAATTCAAAGCCAAT
This sequence comes from Ashinkailepas kermadecensis, assembly GCA_034440615.1. Classification (NCBI taxonomy): domain Eukaryota; kingdom Metazoa; phylum Arthropoda; class Thecostraca; family Neolepadidae; genus Ashinkailepas; species Ashinkailepas kermadecensis. Next base: position 94,848 of record JAOTOM010003435.1, read on the forward strand.
TTTTGGTGGTGTGCATTTGTACCAACGACGAGGTCCCATTATCTTAGTCACACTCATAAACATTGTATTGGAAGGCTAAATTAAAAAAATTCATAAAGTCCCTTTAAGCACAAATTTACCAATAAATGTTGCGTAATCAAATGCAGAGATGATATTTTCTTTCAAGCTTGATACTTCACAATCTTGTTTGTACTTTCCATGGAATCTTGAGTAATCACTGATCAGTTAATTGTCAAGCATCAAAGCCAAATGAGCCAAATGGGAGGGTAATTTTGTGGACAGGATAATGTTTTGGGTGATTAAAATCCTGAAATGAGCTGTTTTCCAACACTAGCTGACAACAAATTGAATGTCTCATCCCATTGGTTCATTGCTTTGGCGGGTCCAACTGTGTCTGTCTCCATTGCTTTCTGGCAAAAATTACCATGCTCACTAAATAAATGTTGCTCACAAGGTGGGATTTCTTTGTCATAGGGCAGATAGATACCTACATACTTCACCTCTCCATAATTCATATAGGAAAATGAAGCAAATAACAGCATGTCTAGCTCTTCCTGGGCAGGTGTGGGATTGAAAATGGGTTGTTCCTGGATTTTTGTTTAAAAATGTTGTCAGCATTATTGTCTTCAGAAAATGATCCTCTCATTTTGTTCGATTCCATGGTGTTGTTTATGCATCAACCACCCTGTAACAAAGTGCTCAAGGTTCACCTGAAAGTGCAAACTGAGATTCCGGTGTCACAGGTTTTAAATCTTGAAATGTTTGAAATCCATGTTGAATATCCCTTAAAAGGTTGTACCTATATAGGTGGGTCTGAACCTTCTCTTTAACCAGTTCTTCCAGCGCCTTGAAAACTATAAAGGTCAAACTGACTGACCTGCAGTTTTCTACACACTTCATACTTCCTTTTTGAAAATTGGTACTACATTTCCATTTTACCAATCTTCAGGTACTTCAGAATACTACATAGACTGCCTGAGAATGATACCCAGGAGAACTGCTAAAACTTGAGCATACTACTAAGATCCTAGCATGCAGATCATTCAGTCCAGCAGCTTTATAATGTTTTATATTTTTCAACTGTTTTTCCACATCTGCAGTTATTATAAAATCTTCCAACCCATCACCTGCCATAGCACAGCCTTCAGTGGTTTCCAATGCACCTGGGTTCTCTTTAGTCAAGACTGGTGGGAATTGCTTGCTAAGGGACTCAACTATATTGCAATCACCAACTACTATTTCCCCACCCACCTCTAGTGATCCTACACTACACTCTTTAGACTTAAATCTGTAGAAGCTTTGGGATCACTTAGCATTGCCTGCTCACCATTCTTGAGCTAATTGAAGTTCAGCCGGTCTTGGATATCCTAACACACCTAACTTTATTTCGAGCCATTCTATATGATTCTAGGTTTACCTCAAAGTTAAGGTCTCTTGGTTTCTTAAATGCCTGCTTCTTTGACTCTAGTAAATGTTTTACTTGATCAGCCATGAGGGGTGCTTAACCTTGTTTAATCTAATTTGTCTACTAAGAATGAACCTATCATGACTTTGAAACAGTTTGTCTTTTGCCATTCTCCACATTTTATAAACATCTAAACCCATCTTCCCAGTTCAATTCATCCAGGAAGATTCCTTTGGCAAAATTTGGAATCCATGTTTTTTATTACTACACTTCCAACATGTAAGGCAAATCATGCGATATTGTGCTCACTACTGCCGAAGGTATCCCCTATGTTCACATTTTGCACACAATTCTCCTCATTTGTAAGCACAAGTTCTAATATTTAATTTCCCCTTATAGGCTCATGTATCACTTCAGAGAAGAAATATTTATCAAAACAAGTCATGAAGCTTCTTCCTGATTTGATTAGACATCTAGTTTTGTCTCTCATCCCAATAACATGGTCCTCCCATGCACTCTCCTATTTGTCTCTTCCTACATCAACCTGTTAATGTTTTCATTCTGGTCTGGTGGCCTATAGGATGTCTGAATCCTTAATGATGTTCCATTCTTTAGAATGATATCTCACCACAAGGATTCTACTCTCTATGGACACTACCCTTCCTGCCTTGCACCAGGCTGCAAATGCCAGCGGTAGTGCGAGCGCAGAGCAGCGACAGCCGGTGAGGCTGTGAGCGTCAGCGAAGTGATAGCCGGCGAGGCTGCGAACCCCGGCGAAGTGATAACCGGTGAGGATATGGGCACTGGCGAGGCGATCGCCAGTGAGGATGTGGGCGCTGGCGAGGCGGTCGCCAGTGAGGATGTGGGCGCTGGCGAGGCGATCGCTGGTGGCGATGCGAGCGCCGACGACAGTGCGCACCTCGGTGAAGCTGTACGCACCGGCGAGGATGCATGTGCTGTCCCAGCTAGTGTGGCACCAGTGTACGAGCGTCTGGTGGCCTTGGAGGTGAAGACGGATAAGATTATCAAAACCCAAGAGTCTCAATCCAAGCACATCTTGAAAGTCATGGAGATGTTAAGAAAGGTGACTGGCTGTGCTCAGGCTGCTGCAGGTGAAGCAAGCGTTGACGATGAGCTGACATCGGCAGGTCTCTTTTTCCGATCCGGCCGCAGTGTAGCACATCTTGAGATGGGGCAAACGACGACCTTGTGTCGCTGCCGTCGCACAATCTGCTGGCGTGCCGCGTCTGCGCGCCAGGCGCAGTTAATGGGGAGGAATGGAGCGTGGGAAATACAAGCCATGGTGCGTTCAAGTATGACTTCGAGCTCGGTTCGTCGTTCGATAAGAACGAGATTCTGCCCACGGGCTTCAAGAACCTGCGGTCAAACATGCGTGTTCACTTCATGGGAGAGGCTCACAAGAAAAACGTTGAAAAGCCTCGTTCAGAAAAGCTCCACGTTGCTGGAGAATTTGCCGCAAACGCTATCATCGCGGCTCGCGTGCTCCGAACGGGATATTACGTTCTCAAGAATAGTCTGCCACGCGCCACATATGAAGATCTTGTGTGCATGCAGGTAAAGAATACTGTCAAGATGGGTAACATCAACAGTTCCTCAGGCTTCATGCCTGTGCTGCGCCAACAGGTGCACGACGTCCTGCTGCAGCGGTTTGTGGCCTACGTGGCGCGGCAGCCGTGTGTCTCTCTGGTGGTTGACAAAGTGACCGTCAACCGTAGAACCATGGACGTTACTGCCGTCGTCGTTGCAGTGCCAGAAGCGCCCAACGGCCAGATAATACAAAGTCTGGTGGTGTCTGCGCCCGTGGTCAAGGACGGAAGTGGCGATGGCTTGGCGGCTGAAATTGCAGCGTCGCTGTCCAAATTCGGCGTGAAAGACGTCACCCAGCTGGCCAGCACCTGCACCGATAGGCGGTATCTCCACGACGGCGTGCCGGACAAAGTGATAGCGTTAATGAGCAACGCGGAACCCGTCACCAGAACGAAGGCCAGTGTTCCCGCTACTGGGATGGTGCCCACTTACTCAATCTCGCTGAGGATGACGCAGGGAGTCGATGCAAATGGGTTCAAGATACCATACGCACGATGACGTCAGTGAACAAGCGCCATACCCATGGGAAGGGCGGGTCACAAAGCTCAGCTGCCTGCGATGCTTCGAGGGATTTGCGGCGCTTGAAAGGTGAAATTTAGTTGCGAATTTTTTAGTTCACATTCACACTATTTCCATTTTTATTTCACCTGTGTCCATTGTTGTCCATTATACAAGAACGGCACTTGCAATCAGCGTGGTTGAACGCGTCACGCACTGGTATGAGTCCTTCAGGCAAGCCCATCTGTGTGTTTCATTGGTATACAACTGATTGTATCTCACATTAAACGCTGTTATATATTATGGTGTGAAGCGATATGTAGACGTGTATATATATTGATGGATATATATATATATATATATACATGTATATGTATATATATATATATATATATATATTTATATATATATATATTTATATATATATATATATATATATATATATTATATATATATATATATATTATATATATATATATATATTATTTATATATATATATATATATATATATATATACATGTATATGTATATGTAGATAACATGCAAATGTTCTGCTATATCCTTTTTGTATGCATGGGTCCGTTGGCGTTTGTATTATGTGTGGTTGAATGCATCACTGAATATTTCGGCAGATGAGTGTTTCATGGTGCTGGTGTCTGCATTGCACGACATCTACGTGAAGATCTCCACCTGCAGCGCTAAACTACAGGACCTGCAACTATTCCCATGGGAGCGTCAGTAGGCGCTGGACACCCTCTGTGAAGACCTGGAGGCCATGGGGGCGGAGGTGGACATGCCGAGCTTGGAAGAGCCACTGGCGAAGAATTGGCCGTTTCTAGTTTCAAGACTAAACTATCAGGCCCAAGTAAGTTACACAAAATTTGAAAACAATGACTTAATTAATTTTACTTGATGCAATACAAATGCATGTTATTGATATCGCAGCTAATGCGGTGTTGCATTCTTGAACATACATCACCCAAGTCGTATATCGAAAACAAGTTGTCTAAATAATTGAACCTTGATTGCAGTCATAAAATGTTGACCGCCCAGCATGAGTGCAGATACATACTTGGAAAGCATTGATGTCAAGGACAGATTTGTCAGTCGTTGTCCAACTTGAACAGATACTTTGAATTTATGCATTGCTGTTGGGCATCACTAGCTGGAACAGTCATTTTACCTGTGATTTATATCCTTCCTTGTAATGGCAGTGTTCTGAAGAAAAAATCCTGCCAGATGGTGATAGTGATTCCAGGCATGCTACTCTGCGTCTTTCTATTCATTGCCAACGTGGCTGCATTAATACATTGCATACTTGGGGAGTCAATCACGAGCTGCTTTTCATTCAAAAACCATCCTCATTCTCCGGTCTTTGCGAGATTTAAATGTGACATCCTCCGTCTACTGTACAGGTCAATGCAGTTTTCACGTCGCTAGTCTAAGGCGATCGAAATGCACATGGACGGGAGTCATGCAGTTTTTAACATTGATTGCACTTCTATTCACCGAAGTTGTCCAAGGGCGTAAGGGTGCAGTTGTCATGCCATGGAATTATCAGCTGTTTTTCGCCTTTATGCAGCAGCTGTGGCGGAAGGATGGCCCGAGGACCGAGGTAGCCTTGACATGACTTATCACGGGTTTGTAACAATTTTGCCAGCCAAGCTGGCCTGATTGGTCGAGTTGGCCAGCCAACTCGACCAATCTTTAGGCAAATAATGATTTTATGTTGATGTAAGGTTGCCACCCCACTAAGCGATTTTCCTAACCCTGTGTAATTGCTAAATTGAAAAGGGAGAAGATTGCCCTTGCCCAACCTGCTACATGAATTGCATTACCGGATCAGTTTAATCGATCTCTATAGTGGCATCTCTGTGATGTTCTTTTGCTGCTACTCGTGTGCCAATAGTTTGTAAAACCTGTTGATCACAATCACATTGCGTCACCTACTAGGCAAAAGACGACGGGAAACGTCGGGATCCGGTGGGAGTTAGTTTTTTAACGGTCATTGTGCACGGCTGAAGTTGGTATTAGTTGTTTTTCAAGGTAGCGTCCGTTCAGAACCTAATGAGCAAAATTGCCTGGCCACAGATCCCGGAGATCACGCATTTTCTGGATTCGCTTGTCGAGCGCGTGTGAGTACGAGCGAAGGGCGTCGACAAGAGGGGACGGAGGATGGGTTCTGCGAACGGCCTCATCAGGGACAACATGCACCTCCTCAGGAAGGTCGGTGATGTGGAGAAGCTGCGAGAAGTGCAACATGTGGAGTGCCTCTTCTACGTGAGGGAGGCGGTGATGGCACTCGTGCGGCTGGAGCTTATCCCGCCCAGCGCCGTTGTTAGTGGGATCTGCCTGCGCGCGGTTTTCGACTCCCTGCGTGCCGGCTGTCGAACACCGAGTTATATCGCCGGTTGAGTCGCATTGCGATGACAACGGCAGAGATGAAGCCGTACGTCGGCCTGGTGACTAGAATCTGGCTGCTAGCGTCGCCAGAATCCGTAGTGGAAAGCATGGCCAGTGTCGTTAAGGATGTGTTCAGTGAGAACCGCCAGCCGGCGCATGGCAGTGCTGCGGCAGAACTGTTCATACGATGGAATGGCCGATGGACCGCACCGGCGTGCGCTGACGCTGTTCTCGATAGTGTCCAGAAGAAGTTAAAAAAACGAGTTCCTGCGTACGTGCGAGAGAAGCATCGAAAAGCATTTCCAGGGTGCAGTCATCAGGCGTCATCAGGCTGCTTGTTGCCCGAGCAGATATATAGTGGACAGTGCAGCGACCACAAGTTTAGGACAATGGAGTTGTAGGAAGTATTGCTGTTCTTATCATGGCTTTGGGTGGTATATTGTGAATTTTACCGCGATTTTCGAACATGCATTTTACCACTCTTTCTTCGTGGTAAAAACAAAATTTCTGAAGTAATTCCGAAATCACTGTATACCTAGAGAAACCACGGTAAGAGATATCAGATTCGCTATCTATCTAGAACACATAAATAATGAGCATTCTCGTAGAAGCGAAGAAGTGGCGAGAAGTGTACACAGTCTGTAGCCTGTAGCCTCTTGTACGTAAAGATCAGCCGTGACGTGGGCAGGCGGGAGGAAAGGGGCAGCTTGACCGGCTGCTGGCTCGCTGGGCGGGCTCGCTGGGCCTCTTCTGGCGCTGCGCGGGCTCGCTGGGCCTCTTCTGGCGCTGCGCGTTCCGCTGGCGGTCCCGACATGTCGGCGCGTGTCTCCGCTGGCGGTGCCGACATGTCGGCGCGTGTCTCCGCTGGCGGTGCCGACATGTCGGTGCGTGTCTCCGCTGGCGGTGCCGACATGTCGGTGCGTGCCTCCGCCGCCGGGTCGGCATGGCGCGGCGGACACACTGCTTGTGTCGCCTCTCGCTCCATATGTTCTATTAGTCGGCGGCGACGCAAGACCCATGGAGTTCGCGTCCAGTTCGGTGTCGGGACCCGCCCGCTGTTTGCGTCGGTGCGCGGGCGCGTGCGACTCTTCGCTGGCCTCGGGAACACACCTGCGTGGGCCTGGATCCGATGTCGTTGTACCATTTCGGAAGGCTTTTTTCTGGACAAAGTTAAGCAGCATAGCTTATTTGCTATTCGGGAGTGCTATGAACAAAATCCCCCCCAGGGGGCCTGCGGCGAAGCGTCACAGTTTTTACCCCAAATGAAGGAAAAGACTCTGGGTACGCCGAGGCACCATTAGTCATAAGTCTCTTAAATGTAGTCTTCAAAATTATTACCAAAGCGTTAGCCAGGCGTGTAGTTTTCAATTGCAATCAATGAAGAGATTACACGGGGTTTATCACAGGTTGGTACATTGGCGAAAATATTGGGCTAGTTATGCACTTATTAATTGTTGAGCCACACCAAAGATACTGACAAGAATGCCTTGTTTTTACTGGGAGACAGCTTTTGATTTATTTAATTCTACCTGATATTTTCAGTTTGTTGCTTTGGTTTGAGTCCATCTTGCTCAAATGGGTGGACTTTATTTACCTGGTCCGTTCAGAGCATGCTCTCACTACGCACATCCAGGCGTCTTTCTGAACCTTGCGTGATTTTGCGAAGCCCCACCAAGCTCTAGCTTCTTTCTTTACTCTGAATTAAGCCGATGCTGCAAAAACATTCACGACAATCCAACCAAAGGACTTTCATACCACTCGCATTAAATTGTCGGCGTATGCCGATGACACTTTATTTGTCCTTAACGGCCAGATGGAAGATTTTTACCGGATATCTGTCTGGAAACAAGTAAGTACAAAACATCATATTTGGCAATGGAAAAAAACGTTAGGAAAATTATAAAATGCGAGGCCGTAACCAGATATCTTCGGATTATCTTATTGATATATAAAATATCCCGCCATAGTTACAAACAGTATACCGAACTTTAACCTCAAATGGTTGCAACGGAGTGAAGTCCTACAGGACAGTCAACAACCACCATAGTGGGAGGACAAGCGCCAAAATGAAAATACGCACGCATCCCATCTGGTGTGAGCACGGGACGAGGTGTTTTCTTACTTGATGGGGGGGGGAGGGCGTCGAGTAGTTATATGTAATGTGATATATGTCACTAATCGGAGCAAGAAGTTTCCGCTACAGCAATCGGCTTGGACGTCTCACCCTCACGCAGCGCGCGGAAATATGAAATTGTCCTTATTCCTGTCCGCTTTTTCCCGCCTCGGTCCGTCCTCTCGACAGCGCACGCGCACCCAAAAAATGTCGCTACTGTAACTGTACGCCATCGCTGTTTGTTGTTCGCTGTGCTTGACCTTGTTGACATATTCCACAAAATAGAATGCCAGACTAGATCCGCATTCTCACGTACAAAGAGCACATTTTGCAGGATTGTGTGCCAGATTGTGTGTGTCGGTGTATGTACACCTAACTTGTAGGTACACCTGTCGGTATGCTTTCATGGTGTCCAGAAATACTGCGAGCACATTGGTTATGTATGTCTGTGAGTGCGTGTGATTGCATTCTTTTCATGGCTCGCACTCGCAAGCTGACATGGACGGCTGTGGCCTGCGCTGTGACGCCCTTATACCCTACCAGTGTACCAGGTTTTGCCTTTTTTCATGTCAGTACGGTAGGCGAGGTGACGCCTCTATCGTGTAGCCGCTGTTATTGTGTACGCTCGATGTTTTGTATGCTAATATCAGTTGTACTGGAAATATTTTGCACAGCGTGTACGCAATTCTGAACAGCAGATTTTCGGTTACTTCACAACAAGCCTAGGCTGCAGTAACATTGACGGGAACACGAAGCAGCCCAAGGAGCACGATGTTCTAGATGCCTGTTTTTTCGTGTATCAATTACGTACCTCGGAAAAAAAACGTTTGTAGCAGATACGACATTGTTTTCACCCCTGTGAGGCCGAGCTTGTCTCCTAGGCGGATCTTGTCTAGGCCCATGGTGTTCAAATGTCGCGTCCCGCGGTTGCTCTCGGCCCACTCTCGTCCCAGGTGTAACTTGAGCTGGGCTTTTGCGGCATTGATGTTGATTGGTATCTGGTCTTGGTTCAGTGTGGCCGCCTGCCTTGCCACTTCGTCGGCTATCTCATTTCCCGGGATGCCGGGGTGCCCTGGGACCCACGGGACGACTATTTGATGTCTGCGGCCGACTCTCTTCATGCGCGTCCAGATCTCGTCCGGTAGCGGGTCCGTCTGGCTTGCTGGACCTGTCTTCAGGCGCATGAGGGCGGACTGGGAGTCGGTGCAGATGCGGATGTTGTTGGGGGTCTCGAAGGCGGTCTCCCGCTGCTCCAGGTGTTTCATTGCTTCGTTGAGGGCGTGTAGTTCAGTGATATATAGCTGGAGGTGTATTTGCTGGCAGGAGTCCGTATCATCCGAGTTTCTTCCGGTCCCTTTCACACGACGATTCCGGCTCCGCCGTCCTCTGATCCTGCAGTGGCCGAGCCGTCCGTGAAGACCAGGAAGTCGGTTTCCGGGAGCCGGCGTAGGGTTTCCTCGGTGGCCGTGCGTCGCTCCTCTGCCGGTCCGTCCAGAGGCATGATTCTGGTCAGGCTGGTGTGTATGGTGCCGTTCACTGGTGCAGACTCTATGGTGGAGTACTGGCCGCGATCATCAGCGGTTCTCTGGGGAAGGCGTCGATGCCCGCCGCTGCGGTCGTATCCAGGCCCGTCCTTGCCTAGCCTCGATCGTGATGGAGGCGGCTCCCTGGCCTGCGTTCGGGCCGGAGGAAGTCCTGGATCGGATCCCCCGGTAAGCTGCGCGAGTGTTTTTCCACTGCGATCGCGGCCAGCAGTTTACGCCGGTAAGTGAAGGGCTCCAGGCCGGCTTCTCTGGAGAGCGCGCCCGTGGGCGTGGACTTAAACATCCTGTTATTGTGCGGCAGGCCTGTCGTTGTGCGATTTCCAGTTCATTGATGTTGGTGTTGCCGACACCCGGCATCCAGGCGCCTGCCGCATAGTCGGCGCACGTCCTGGAGAAGGCCACCTAGACGCTGCGCAGATCTGACGGCGCGCATCTTCACGTGGTCCCGCTGATAGCCCTCAGGATGCTGTTTCGTTGCTTCATCCGCCCCTTGATGGTCTGGATGTGGTGGTTGAACGTCATAGTGCGGTCTAGAGTGACTCTCAGGAAGGTGGGCGAGGGTGTATGGCTAATCGGTCGCTGCTGAAAGAAGAGGGTCGCTTCCTTCTTTGCCTCGCTTGGGTCCAGCGTGAATACGGTAGAAACGGTCTGTTCTAGGCTAACCGTCATCTTCCAGCTTCCACCACCACACTGATGTCTTGGTGGCGACTGTACATCGCCATGTCGTCGGCGAAGAGTGACGTGTCCACCTCTGCTGGGAATTCATTGGTGATGTCAGTTATCATAATGTTAAACAGCGCTGGTGATGTTACTGCGTGGTGTTACTTGTGGTGTACCGTCTCGGAGTAGTCGGAATTTGCTCCGCGCGCCGTTGAGTCGAACGCAGGCCTGGCGGTCGGTCAGGAACGTCTTGATCCAGGCGATGTAGCAGCGTGGGAGGCCCATCTTCATCATCTTGTATAAGATGCCGGTCCTCCATGCTTTATCGAAGGCTCGCGAAAAAAAATCCACGATCACTAACACCGTCCACTTCTTCTCCTGCACGCCGTCCGCGATGGCCTGTGTCAGCCGCAAGTTCTGGTCTTCAGTGGACCGCCTCCTTCTGAAGCCAGCCTGGCGGGAGTTCGGCAGGTTCCTCTCCTCCAGAAGATACGTGAGTCGTCGGTTGACCAGACGCTCGCAAAGCTTCCCGATGCAGCTGAGCAGGCTAATCGGCCTGTACGACTCCACCTTTTCTGGTGGTTTTCCCCTCTTCAGAATCGGTACAATCTCTGCTTTGGTCCGGGCGGATGGCACTTCCCCTGATCCACGCGAGGTTAATCAGGTCGAGGAGTCGCTTGCGGCCGCGCTCCCCCAGGTGCACGAGCGTCTCGTTGGAGACCTTGTCTAGGCCGGCTGCCTTCTTAGCGGACAGGCAACTTAGCTCTTGTTGTAGTTCTGTGCTGATGAAGGGGGAGCGGCAGCAGCCGCGACGGTGTCCGCACTGTTGACACGGTGTGCGCAGGTGGTCGGTGAGTCGGTGTCTGATCGGGCGGTATTCTTTGACTCTGGGTTGAAGGTGGCTCGTCTTGCTGTGCACTGTCATGAAGGCGTCGGCCTTGGCACTGTCCTTTGATATCCTTCTGGAGCCGACTCGCAGGGTTTCGTCGTTCCGTCTGGTGGGTGTGGCGCGGCCATCGATGGCATGCACCCTACTCCACACCTTCCTGATGTCAGTCCTCAGCGAGAGCTCAGAGGTGAAACTGCGCTAGGTTTCTTGTTTCGCCTTCATGATGGTGTCACGTGCCGTCCTTTCCGCTTCCCTCCATTTCCCGCCGGTCGCTGGATCTCTGGCAGCCCGAGCGCGCAGCTCGTCCCGCTTTTTTACCGCCTCGTCCACCTCCCGCGTCCACCAGGGCTTCGGGTCCCTTCTGGAGCCCCGAGGATGGCCACCGTTGTCGCGTTCAAGATAGCTGTCACCAGTTAGTTGTTGGCCTCCTTTGGTGTGGTATCCTCGGTCCACTCCGGCACCGACCCAAAGCTCTTTTCCACCTCCTCTTCGAACAGCATCCAGTCCGCTTTCTTGTACGCGTATCTTGCTGGACCTCTTCCTGGGCCTTTCTTCTTCTTCCCTGTCTGGATCTGCATACAATGGGCAGGTGGTCCGAGGATAACGCGATCTTGGTCTCCCATTCCACGCGGCTGGTCAGCGAGGAGTGGTGGAGGGTGATGCCAGGGACTGAAAGGCCATAGGTCGGGGATCTACCCTGTCGGGTGGGCGCTCCTGTGTTGGCGACGATGAAGTTGTTCGTCGTAATCCACTCGTCGATTTCCTCCCCAACCGCTCCCGAACGAATGGGCGGCACGTAGAGGTTTACGACCATCAGGTGGTGCGGTCCCCCGACCTCTACCACGAGGGCGTCGGTCGTGTCGTCGTTTACCGCCGTTATCATCTTGTCCAGTACTGTAGGGCGTGCCTTCCCCAATGAGTGTGGCGACCTCGCCGCCGGCCGTGGTGTCTGCTCGACGGCCTCGACCTCGATCCTTTCTGAGTATATGGTATCCTCGTACCTGGAAGTGGTCCTGAGGCGTCAGCTTGGTCTCTTGCAGGACCACGATGTCCGGCTTGAGATCGTCCAAGAACTTGAGCATTTCGGCTTTCTTCGACCGGACACCGTCCGCATTCCACTGAAGAATGATCGTCTCGCCTGTAGTCGGTGGGCTTGTTGGTGTAGTTCTTGGTCTCGGTTGTCTTGTGTTTATGCGGTGTTGCAGTTGGGCCGGTGCGGTCGGTGTCCTCCATGCTGATGAGGCCGGTTGCCGTGGGGGCTCACCCTGAGTCCGGGTCCGGGCGACGGCGGGGACGGGTTGGGGGGCGGGCGTCGTCCCTCCAAACCAGATCCCGCTGCGGCAAGGCCGCGCGGGTCCTCCCCTGGCAGCCGTCGCAGGACCACTCCTCCCCAAGTCGTGCCATCCTGCCGACGGCCCTGAGTTGGAGCTCCGCGCATCTGCCGTGCCGCCATCGCGCGCAGACTTGGCACAGCACCGAGCCCGGTCCGACGTTGCCGTTACATTTTCCGCATGGGTAAGTCAGACGGGGGCCTGGGCTCGACTCTATATCCCCGGCTCGTAGTCTCAGCAGAGCGCGGTACGCCGGGTTACCACGCTCTGCCTGCAAAAACCCTGCCCGTGCATCTGTGTGACGTCGCGGAGGCGACTCCGGTGTGGTTGGCGGCCGTTCGGTTGGCCGGGCGGATGAGCGCCCGGCGTAACGCCGGTCCACCTGCCCGGGTGCCGCGCCGTCCAGAGAAGGCACAGTCCGGGTCGAAGGCGGCCGCCGTCGGTCCGGCCTGAGTTTACGTCGGCAGCTGCTGAGTTTACGTCGGCAGCTGAGTTTACGTCTATTACCTGGACTTCCCAACGCCAACGAGCGGCATCCGGACGCACACCCAGCCGCCGCTACCGCGGAGTTTACGTCGGCAGCTGAGTTTACGTCTATTACCTGGACTTCCCAACGCCAACGAGCGGCATCCGGACGCACACCCAGCCGCCGCTACCGTTGAGTTTACGTCGGCAGCTGAGTTTACGTCTATTACCTGAACTTCCCAACGCCAACGAGCGGCATCCGGACGCACACCCAGCTGCCGCTACCGCTGAGTTTACGTCGGCAGCTGAGTTTACGTCTATTACCTGGACCTCCCAACGCCAACGAGCGGCATCCGGACGCACACCCAGCCGCCGCTACCGTTGAGTTTACGTCGGCAGCTGAGTTTACGTCTATTACCTGGACTTCCCAACGCCAACGAGCGGCATCCGGACGCACACCCAGCCGCCGCTACCGCGGAGTTTACGTCGGCAGCTGCTCAGTTTACGTCGGCAGCTGCTCAGTTTACGTCGGCAGCTGGATGTGCGTCCGGATGCCGCTCGTTGTCGTTTGAAAGTCCAGGTAATAGAGAGCAGCCAGCAGCAGTTCTTTCGAACCAAGTATCCACGGTCCAGGCAAAGGCTCCCTAGACTGCCACGCAAGCCGTGCAAGAACTATGTGGCTCCCAGTGGAATCTAGACTATCACGCAAGCCGCACAGGAACTATGGGGCTCCCAGTGGAGCCTAGAATATCACGCAAGCCGTACAGGAACTACGGGGCTCCCATTAGACATGAACTTCACTACATGCAGTGTAACGCACATTTCCCTTCTGTCTTTCCTCAGTCGACTCCTATCCAGAAGCTGACAGCAACGGGGAAGTGTTTGATCGTTGTGCCACTGGATTCACGTTCGCGGAGTTGTGATACTCGTACTGCCGTTCTCGTCAACTGTGCTCGACGGATCACGACGCTTCGATCAATTCTCAAATTTCTCCGGCCGTCGTGCAGGTGCTTTGCCACTAGGATGAGACTGGTTGGCCAACATTTATTTTTGAGTCGTGCACGTCGGAGCCTTTGACGCTGATGGAATACGACGTTTACGGCTCAGCAGAACTGCTGACCAATCCGAAGCAGCACCTCGGACTCTTTTACGGTGCAGTCGATTGCTAGACCACACAGCGTGGCCAAATTCCCGTACCGACCCGTCGCGCGTGCACTCAGCAATACCGATGCTTGCCAAACCATGCTTTTCTCAGAATAGAACGTCCGACGACGACCAAGAAGCAACTGGTCGTTACCTTATGCTCCATCTGCCACACCTGACGATGACAGTAATCCGGACATTACTTACATCGCGTGCTGCAGCGACTCGTTACCAACATTAATGCAGATCATCGAGGATTACCGCTGTCCCACCAACGCGTCCACACTGTCAGGTTTATGGGCATGATCTGCCTCTGAGCAGATCCTGCGGACCGGTGTCATGGCCCTGAGACCACGGTCACGCCTCGTGTCACTGGAGCAGCCCCCTGTTTCGCGCAGCTTGTACAGTATACTATGGTGGCAGGTCTGTGCAAGCGGAAGTACACGACTATCACGCAGGAGTGACGAGAACTGAACTCTCTGCCGTGTGTATCATGTGTATATATTCATGTGCATGCACATCACAAAAATCTGGCTACAGAGTCTTCCATATCTGATCTTCTATCATCTGGCACACCTTTCAGGTAGCGTGCGGCGTGCAGTCTATTTATTAGGAGCGAGGATGAAGAGGTCAAGGATGTCTACATATATATATATATATATATATATATATATATATATATATATATATATATATATATAAATATATATATATATATATATATATATATATATATATTTATAGATATGTACGCATATATATATATAGATATATATATATATATATATATATATATATATATATATATATATATATATATATATATATATATATATATATATATATATATATATATATGTATATAAATATATGCATGCACGTAAGACAAAAGGTCATCTGAGCGACCAGAGCCTGCACGGGCCGACCGGACCACACCGTCACGATTTTGAAGTATAGCTAAGTTTTTCTACAGTGCTTCGAGTCCAATTTTTTTCCGAGCAAAATAGGACCGGAAGTCGGTTTTTATTTCGTTTAAAAAGAACTATGATTTTAAACCGGTCGTAAACAAATATGGTGGGTGCAAATTTTACCCGGCTAGGTAAGACGTGTTTCTCCAACTTGGTACTTTCTATCGTATAAATTTCCGCCGTCGTAGAATTTCTAGGAATGGTATCATGCATCTATGCAAATAGTTTTTATGCCTAATATAGTTGTGTGTGTAATTGAAATAAACAGTGATGCCAAATACTACCAACGTTAATGCAGTTTGATAGTTATATTCGTCCCTCTCTTAAGTGCTTCACAAACTAATTATTCTGAATCAAAACAGGTACAACTCGGCATTTTTCCTAAAGGAATCTAGGTTGTTGCGTAGGAAGGTGCTACCTAGGTACGAACCTGAATGAGCCTGGTCACGACCTTTCCATATTCATTCTTGGTCAGAAAATCCTCGTTCTTCGCGGCGGGCCGGTTTGCTTGGCATTCTCTTCCAGCCTGATAAAGTCATCATCTTTCATTTATTAAATGCAATAATTCAATGCAAGTGACAGGAAACGACTTATCACAGAATCACAGCCGTCATTATGTGGAAGAAAAGCAACGCCATCCTTTTGTAGTTTTTCGGCCTGAAGTATGCGTGTTTGTAGAGTTAAGACGCAGACGCGACGAACTATGGGAACTATTTTCGTTAAAAATCACGGTTGATGAGAGGATTCGATGAGAGTGTAGTAGAATACGGACGTAAGATTCCTTCCACGTTTCGCACTTATTTCGATAGTGGTGGAACACATTGGGGGACTATCGTACATATTATACGAATATATGTTTATCCTTATCGGGAGTACCTTTAATAAGCAGACCTGTAGTTATGTAATTGCAATTTTAGCATCTTTCACCACAATATTCCATTACAAGCGCGTGCATTTTTGTTTCAAAGCAAGTTTTTTCAGCGGAACTTAGTCGGCGCCGGTCCAGCCGGCACCTTCTAATAGTCAGCCAGTCAGCCGCCGGTCACGTAGTTGTGTCGTCATGATTCGTGACCTGCGTGACCTTAGTCGGCGCCGGTCCAGCCGGCACCTTCTAATAGTCAGCCAGTCAGCCGCCGGTCACGTAGTTGTGTCGTCATGATTCGTGACCTGCGTGACCTTAGTCGGCGCCGGTCCAGCCGGCACCTTCTAATAGTCAGCCAGTCAGCCGCCGGTCACGTAGTTGTGTCGTCATGATTCGTGACCTGCGCACTCGGAGGCCGGAAGACTGCGTGATCAATGTCAATCCGGTGGAGTATGCCGCGCTGGGCAGATGTATGAGGCGCTCATTGAACGGTATTGAAGAAGCACCATGACACAGCGTGACACCTACGATATATACACAGCTCAGTGTGGTGCATTTAAGCTTCATAATCTCATTCGACAGATGAGCTAGATTACGGCAAGATTGCAACCAATGCAGCGTGAATGGGATTTTTTTATTCGATGCAATTATGCCGAAACTTGAGGCGCTATTCGGCAATCGGTCTCCTCTGACGAGCATTGGGAATGCATCTCATATTTGACGCATGGCTTCGAACTGTTGAGATAGGTTTTACTTAGTTCTGAAATACCTGCTATTCCACGGAAATTGGACACCATCCGATGCGTGTCTCCACGGAAAGTCAAGAGAGCGTAGCTGTGGTCGGCCCACATGTTTCCTGTCCTGCAGCACCGGAGTCCCATGGCACGCCTCCTACCTTCGCTCGTCCGGCACCCCGAATGGCGTCTTTTGCTGGTGGAATTGACTATTTAGTTAGCTAGTAACTAATGGTAAAACAGAGACAAATGTCAATAAAGAACGCCGTAGGTTGATGTAATCTTCCCAAAGCTTGACCATCAGGTTACATCAGACATTACATCAGGAACGGTTTGACTGGTTTGTGCGATCATAAAAGGAACTGATTTAAGAGTTGGAAACTCGTGGCTAAGGTTGTCTAATCTCCTCAAATATTACAGAACGGCCAAGCTCGATTTGATGCAGCATGATCGTCATACAAATGAAAATATAAACATTCACATCTGTTGCTGAACTATTTTTCATTCTCCCGCTTCCATTTTGTCTTCGGACGTTTCACCGCACTGCGACAAGCCACATACAGCACACCACCTGTGCATTCCCACCTCCGCCATGCGACGCGTGACCAGCACTGTTAGCATACGCAGGCAGCGCTGCGTGGGTAGAAAAACATCATTATCGTCCGCTACCGATGACAAGCTGTGGCCGACGCCGGCCCGTAAGCAGCGACACAAAGGCTGCTGTCGACGGCTGCACCGACACACAGTGTTCAGCTGCACGCATGAGCCAGCCGGGGTCCGACCGGCGCTGTCTCCGCGCGGCGCGTGCAGACGCCGTGTGTCGCCTTCAGGGACAACGATCGCGCAGACTCGGCAGACTGCTGCCATCGGAGGAGAACGCAGTCGGGGAATGGTCCGACTTCAGAGACATCGATCACGCAGATCCGGCAGACCGTTGCTATCGGAGGAGAACACACCCAGGGAATGGCCCGGAACACCACCGCACACTGTGATAACTCCAGGGAAAAACTGGCCAGAAATCATTACGGCCAAAGTATGCTAGTTACAGGGGTGATTTTGGTCTTAATTGAAAGAGTTTCAAATTTGGAACATATGGAGGAGCTATATTGCCCTAAAGATGTCTTAACCCAGGAATGTCAGAGGTCATACCTGCTAGACGGAAGGGAGCATTCCGCTCCCCTCATTTTGCTTCCGCGAAATATCTCGGGAACCAGTTGAGGTAGACAGCTGAAATTGTGCGCAGACCTACATGAGTACCTAATGTACCCTGTTTTAAAAGATCGACGCTCGGCCATGCATGGTGACATCATAATGACGTGATAAACGAAGTCCATGGACGCTATATCGGATAATTATTAGCGATAATTATAAACTAGCGTTTGCTATGCGAACATTCTGCACTGTAAATGTAACCTAATAGTTGATACGCAAAATAGATCCAAGATCTTCTTGTCCTAAGTGGCTGAAATTATGCCAAAATATACCAGTAATATATGACACACATAGAATCTCGGTCTCTGACGGCACGTCGAGCCGTGTTCCTGTCGTTAGACGTATCCGAATCACCCGCATGTGGCTGATCCACGACAAGACCTGATCTTTCCCGGAACTGCCGCTGTAATGTATTCTTCCTTTTTCAGACACATCTTGTTTTCTTCGCCTGACACCGCCCACACTTTGACCTCCAGACGGTAATATATGTGGAGAAGGCACCAAAAACATCGAATTCAGGCATGCATAGTTGAGAGACCAAGTACCCTCGCGGGCAGGTCGAGCTGCGGCAGCAGACAGGCCATTCATCTGACGAGGTGTGCACCCACAGATGGTGCATGTCATGCTGCTGCCGGTGTTGGTCAGAGCGTTCGCCATCTTGCCGTCAATCATGGTGAGTTGAAGATTGTACGCCACCCTGAGACTGATACCGTCTGGTGCGGTGACGCAAGTCGGCCTCAGTAGACGTATCTCGGATTCAACACTCTCGTTCTTTCCGGGAGGCCTCTGCTGTCTCTCGCTTGTACTGGATCCGCAACGGCCGGCAACCGTCAGTTGCAAAGGCACCAGAGTGGCGCAGATCATATTTTGTTCTGCAGCTTCATCGCCGTCTCCCATCTATTTGTATACAGATTGCCCTGTGACCCCGTCAAATCCCCATTTGACGTGAAGCACGGTTGAAGTGTAGGTGCTGGATGACGTCGACGGCTGGTCGGCAGGTGAAGCTGAGTCGGTACGGGCGACAGACGGCAGACATGCCACCAGCCGCTACGTCGTATGATCCAGGAGAGTTTGCAGACCTTGGCCTCATGCACCTTTTCGTAGGCGAGCAGGATGTCTGTTTTCGCCGCATCATTCGTCACTCGGCGGCCCATACGGTAGCCGTACACAGACAAGTCAGCTGACGCACACGTTGCCAGCACCCGATCTCCTGACACGCACTCGGGCTGGCTCACTTTAAAGCTTCCGAGAACCCGGCGAATCTTGCTGGACTGATTCGGTGATGCCCCCACCTGTCACAGCACGAAAGCCGCGTCCTTCGTGCCCTCAGAACGAGCACTTTGTCTGGTAGCTTCCATGATCTGCAGATATCTGTGCTGTTGAGCAACTCTTGAGGACGCCCGACGCTGAGAACGGGCGCTGAGCTGATCGTAGATTCCAGTTAGTCGCCCTCGCGCTCCCTCCACAGCCTGGCCATCAAGACGGGTCTTGGCTTCATCATCACTCACGACGTGGTCATCACGCTTCAGGGACACGGGGAACACCTCATCTCCCGAAAGATAAGTCGCAAACTAAGTTCTGAATGTATCCTCATGGGCTCGCTTACACCAACCGACTTTCCTTTAAGTTCTTGGCGATCAAGTCGGTCACCTTTTTCATGTCCACAATCGACGACTCACACGGGAGATAGCCCTGAGGGACTTTATCCATAACCAACTGCAAACTATAATTAAACACATGAGCATAATAGTTTCCACGCCCAAACGCGTTTGCACTGGTTAACAAGTCCGCTAATTCCTCTCTGCTGACGCGCACCTCAATATTCACTGTACTCAAAATCCACCACACTGACCCGACCCTTACAGGCAAGGACAGCTCCCCGCCATGGGAAACGCTGTGCGTGACCTATCTCGACTCAGTTGCCTCGTCAGTTAGGGAAGTTTGTTTGGCATAGCGACCGCTGGATCAGGTTACCCGGTCAAAACACCCGAACAGCCGGCGCGTCGCGGCGTCCGGCTCGGGCTTTCCCGTGCCTCCCGGGCGGGCCACCGCACCGCACCGAGGCCTGCCGGGATACAATTGATCACTATCGGTGTTAGAGCAGCTAGGTGCAGCTGAAACTTACGGTACATATAGTCAAAGGATCCCTGATTTCATTGGGATTGGTCCCTGGTTGTGCGCTGTTGTGCGTTTTTTAAACCTTATTCGAACTTGGAGATACTAAAAAGTTGAACAACTATTGTAATAACTTATTGTTTGATACAATATAGCATATTGTGAATCGTTCTATGTCTTTTTGAATTGCTGAATGCATTGAGAATGCTCTCAGCTATCATTTTATATCTCCCTTGCCCAGGTTTTTGGAATGCATCCGACTTTTATTAGTCGTCAAACTCTGACAACATTTGTGCAAATGTGCATCGTTTTTTTCCACACGTAATGTTGCCCATGTTCATGTACTTGTTACTATATCAAATCTTGTGAAAATGTTCCTTAAAACTGTGATCTGGTGTGCTCCAATCATTTGCTGATGCAATGGCGCCACAAATATGGCATAAAAATAGTCGAGAAATGCATTTCTGGCCAGTTTCTTCCTTGACTTATCTCACTGTGCACCGGCGATATTGCGCGGGTGCGCGCATTGTGAAGGGCATAATGAACGGGAGAATAAGGGAAGCACATGCCTGGGAAGCTTTGAACGATGAAGGCTGTCACATTTGGTCCGCTTGGAATTATTCTCAACGGAACCGTAGCTCGATATAATTTTCTTTCAACAACATATGGAATAATTGTGTATAAAATGTGCACTTGAGCCCCCGGCCGTCCAGGTGGTAGAGCGTTTCTGAGGTGTATATATGTGTAGCGTCATGTCCTTGAAACACGTAATAAGCACGGGTATGTTCTCTTAGGGTTTCATCCTTCACTCTCACCCGTACACGACATATTGCCACCTTCCCCAGTGCAGAGAATGTTGTTGCGACCCCATGCGTCCCAGTTGTTTTGTGTTCTCTTGCGACTCAGACCCAATCTTTCCTCTAATATAGCTTTGGGTTCTCGGTAGGTCTCAAGGCCATTTTTTCAAAAATATCGAGATGCTCACTTGTTGTCATTATCTGTGTACAATCCCAATTAAGACCGAACACTCACCTCACACGTTCAACATAATATTCATCAATGTCTTGGCAAACCACAGACGTGTCAGTTATTGTATTTATTCATACCCCTTTACCCATAGGTGTAGGAACAGTGCGGACCAGGAGGAGGGGGAGGGCATGCCGCCCATTTTTTTCATGAGATTTTATAATTTATGCTATGGCGATGCATGGCAACACAAATCAACTTCAAAAGGGTTTTCGCCACCCTCTCCACTTTTGGAGACGTTTCTACGCCTCTGCCTTTACCAATAGGTCAAGGGTGATATGAGTTTGAAGCGGTGCCATCGTTTTGAGAACTTCCAAAATAGCGCCCGTTAACACTAGTTTCTTTTGTGTATGAATAAATATGAAGTCAAAATTAGCTCCAACGATCAGATTAATCCACTAGTGACTTGGAAGCTGAAACATTATCTGAAGTCAAGATTGGTCATTGCACTCGAATGACTTTGGAAATGTCATTTACCTATGTCACCATGTTAGTTTGGTTGTCCAACGTATCAGTGATTACCGATTATTCGTGATTTCGGCATAAGACGGTCCGACACGTCCCCTTTGATGATGTCACAGCTCATTGACCAGGAAGGATATCTTCAATTTGCGTACCAGCACCAGCAAAGGCTGCCCCATCAGCTCCACCGATGGGCGACGCTGCGAAAAAAAGACAATATGGCAATACCTCACTGACGAGGGATAGCATAGGCTACTCTGTACTTCATGATATTTCCACAACACGATTTGATATCGGTCATGGTTTAGAATATTGACGTTGTTATCAGGTGAGTTGTGTTTGAACGTTTTTTAACTGTGGTAAGTATTCGCAGGGATATTGAAAGACAGAAATATGAACGATGCGCGTGGTGTTTCGCTGCCACTTACTCAAGGATGAGATACGATGGGATAAAATGTTATTTTATTTTTAGTAGTTGTTCAACATGATTAAGGCACACGTTCTGCCACGTCACGAGACCCTTTGCTACAATGCCTGAACTATTGCAGTCATTGTATCGGGTTCAGGAACAGATCCAAATGGGGTGGGGACGACGGGCCCCGTCCTCTTTGCACGCCGAAAGGCGCTCTCAATGGAGATGGGACTCCCCAGGTGGAAACTGTGCCCTTACGGGGAGGTCGATTGCACTCTACCCCTATTCTCTCAACAAAGTATTCGGTCGAAGGCGTCCCTCCGAATGGAAGAGCCGTCCCTGTGTGAATGTCGAGTGCATCGCCCTCACACTCCTCTCAACAAATTGTCCAGCAGACAGCGTCCCTCCTGGCGCAAAGGCGCTCTTAAAATTTCGCCCTTAGCAAAGTTCTAGCACCGTCAGTGATTGAGCCGCACAATGTCGCAAGGCGAACTGAAAGCATCAGGCAACATCTCAAAACGCTTCCAAATCTGAAGACGCACTCGCTATCTTTTGTGATTCATCCAGCAAGCCCCCCCCCCCCCCCCGCCCTCCTTTGACGAGGCACCACCTTGCCGTGGTGGAGGAATTGTATGCTCCGAAGATCCGGCGGACATTTCTTGTCCAAAGGGCAGAAGTCAGACTAGGAGTGCCTCATTCGTGCATCTGCTCCCATTCCAATATCCGTCCCTTCTCAACGTCTCTGTCCCCTACCATGTCCTTTAATACCAGCCCCTCCAAGCTTGTTTACAGTTTCGCCCTTTGAGCGGAAGCGCGGATGCGACAGATTGGGAGACGTATTTAGATGTGAGAAACTGCGAGAAGGATCAATCGAGGTAGATTTTCAGAGTGCTGGCGACGCTAAAAGGGCCCTCGAGGTAACGGAATGTATGCATTGTGTAAGAGAACAGGGTAGGACGAGGAATGTCACTATGACTATTTTTGTTGAAACCCACAGGACAAAAAAAAAACATTAAAAAAACGTCATGAGCTGTTTTGATTTGAGGGACGTATCTGACTCAGAAATAGTCGATAGCCGGTAGCACGGTGCCGTGGAAGCGCGCAGAATCAAAGTGAGGCTAGGGATCGTCCTGCAAGCAACAAACAACATTGTTTTACCTTTTAATTTGACAGATCTCCCCGCTACAGTGTGCGTTGGCTACGTCAAGGTGAAGGTTTTCGTCCCGAACACTTTGCCATGTTTCCGTTGCAAACATTACGGACATACTACCCAGTGTTGCCGAGATCGGCCGACCTGTGGTAGGTGTGGTGCTCTAGAACACACTGGGGGAAATGCGATTAAGAAAACCCGTGGTGTATCAATTGCGGCCAGGGCCAGGCCCCACATGCTGCCTTTGACAGCGCCTTCCCAGCACATCTGAAGGAGATATAAATCCTAACTCTGAAATGATCCAGAAACATATATTTTTGACAGGAGAGGGAGGTCTACGAGGAGACGCACCCTGTGGTCTCGTACGCAGTGAAGGTGTGGAGCACCTTACGTGCTACCAATCACCCAAGGTCAACCAGTACCTCCCAGCCTCCCTTGCTCAACCAACGTGCCAAACAGAGCAACAGCAGTCGCAGATCTGCAGCACTGCGCGAGTCCTGGTACAACTCAGGGCTCTTCTGATATCGCTTGGATTGGTCTGCTTGTCAGAGCAACCACAGCCCACCCGGTCCCCTGACCGATGAGAAGCTTGCGACGCCAGCGCATGGCCTACTCCCGCAGTACGGCACCAAGAGGGATGGATTACCGTACAATAAAAATATACCAAAGGGGCAAGCTACTCCGCCACGTCCCCATCAAACTCCACCTCATCGACTGTCACCACCACCACCATCCACCACCTCCAACCATCTCGGGTGGGAACGATGCAGCGGCCCTCAGAGTGTCATCGGTACCATCCTCGACAGCCCAGCGGCCACTGGTGGCGGTGGCCCGTTCCGGGGCTCCCGGTATGAGTAGTGTGTCGGGTCGGACATCCCGTGGCGGGTGTCGGCACTCATCACCAAGCGCGAGAGCTGCGGGACGTCCGGCGACTCCCCCACATTCGACGACAATCAGCATTGACACCGTGTCCGCTAAGAGCACAGAGAAGCTAATGGGCCCACCGTCCATGCCTCCCCGTGCAGGCGGAAAGCCAGTCCACCGGTCTTGTCCGCGTTGGTGAAAGGTGCGCGATCTTGCGCGGACAAGTCGTCTCAGGTGCGTGCGTCGGCGAAAGTGACGTTTTCGGCTCCGGTCGGCGCACGGCGGCGACACAATGGCCGACCGCGGCAGTCGGCCGCGCGGAGATCCGCACCGCGGCGCCGCAGTTCCGCGCCGGCGTTACGTCACAGACGGACGCGTCAGTGACGCACTGATGTCATCGGTGCGCTGCGGGCGTCAGCGAGATGACTGGCCTGACGCGCTGCTCCGTGACCTGTGGCGTCCGGCCGGCACGTGTGTTGTAATTCACTGTACGTTTCACGGCCACTTACTCGAGGATGAGATACGATGGGATAAAATGTTATGTTATTTTAGAACTTATTCAACATGCTTAAGGCACACGCTCTGCCACGTCACGAGACCCTTTTCTACAATGTCTGAACTATTGTAGTCATTGTATCGGGTCCAGAAACAGATCCAAAGGGGGTGGGGACGACGGGCCCCGTCCTCTTTGCACGCCGAAAGGCGCTCTCAGTGGAGATGGGGCTCCCCAGGTGGAAACTGTGAAACTTGGCTGGCAATCCAAGAGCTCGGGCTCCCTCCACCTGGTGGCGATGCTCACCATGGTGAGATCCGCAAACGTCCCGCCGCGTCCGCATGCGTCCGCCAAGATTGCCGAGTGAAACTTGGCTGGCAATCCAAGTGAAACGTGAAACATCCGCGCTTCCGCTGAAAGGGCGAAAGTGCAGACAAGCTTGGGAGGGTTGGTGTTAAAGGACTTGGTGGGGGACAGGGACGTTGACAATGGACGGATATTGGAATGGGAGCAGAGGTATTAAGGAGGTACTCCTTGTCTGACTCCTCCCCATTGGACAAGGAATGTCCGCCGGATCTTCGGAGCACACAATTCCTCCACCACGGATAACAACACCTGTCACCCACTGGTCTTGGCACACGTTGTCCGCGGCGGCACGTTCGCGGATCTCACCATGGTGAGCACCAGGTGGAGGGAGCCCGAGCTCTCAGCCATGTGCTCAATCAGCATCCACGGAACCGAGTGGCAATCCAAGTACAAAATGAGCTGTGATATATTTTTAAGTAACATGAATGCACAAATGTGCTCACTGTTCAGTTTTTAAATTTTAGCATTTCATGTGGCTAATTTACAGACCATTTTAGAATGGTACTGCAGGGAGCTGCGAACTGATATGGAAGACTTACAGTCTGAAGTCAGCAGCGCCCAAGCGTGGCTTACCTATAGGAAACCAAACTGAGGCTCAGTACAGCTGTATAACCAATGCAGTTGATGCGCCCAAAAACCCTGAGGCTCAGTACAGCGTGCAGCATTAAACGTTATACGGTTCTCCACAAGGACGTGCCGACTGGCGTCGTTGCGCACGGTGGGGTGCTCCTGGTTGTACATCACAGCATACCCGTGCCGCAGGCCAAGTTGCGTAACAATGCTCGAGCAGTAACAGCACGCATATATTTTAGATGACGACCAGTCAGTATATGCTCTGTATATCTAGCCCATGGAACTGGTATTACCGCCACAGACCACGGAGTCCTGCTGACTCAGCTATCTCCTCCGGTTCTTCTTTTAGGCGATTTTAATGCACACCAAACGCTTTTGGGGTTGTGTTGATGCCAACACACGAGGACGAATTTTAGAACGTTTTCTACTCGACGATTCGCTATGCCCTTTAAAGACTGGAATGCAAATGCACTTTACACTGCCGTCTGGGCATACCTCAGCTCTAGACTTGAGCATTGTCAGCCCACAACGGTTCAAACATTTCACGTAGTCGGTATCTGACGACCCGCTGGGCAGTGACCATTTCCCGGTATGGTTGGCATACCGTGATGACGCGGCGCTCTGCCGGCGTCCACTGCTGTGAATTTCCACAACATTGAGTGGGATGAATTCCAATTAGGAGTCGAAGTTGGACTTCCACTCGACCCTGGAGATCCATCATTGACTGGTGAGGTTCGAACGTTTATTATAATTGACTGAGCCACAGCTTACATACCAAGGACCTCCTGTACCCCTAGTCCACTATGTCCCCTAGTGGACCCCGGAGTGCCGCCTAGCTACTGAGTTCGGAGATGTGCCTTCAGGGAATTTGATCGCTATAGCACAACAGGACGCTGGCTCAGCACCCATAGCATTCAGAAAGGCCAGGACGCTGGCTCAGCGCACCATACGTGCGGCGAAGCGTGACCATGGCGATCGTATATAGGGAAGCTGAGCCGATCTACACCGACGTCAGCAGTATGGTCCCGTATCAAGAGGATTTCTGGGCTGTTCTCATTAGTTCTCCTGCCAGCACTCAATATCGGGGATACATTACAGCTGATCCAAGCGAAGTAGCGAATCGTATTGCTTGTGTTATTGCGAGGCGAAGTGAATATACCGATCGAACAACATTCTTACAACACCGTGCCCGTTGTCAGAGGGATAAGATCGGTTCTACCACATCTGAACAACTTGTTTACAACTTTCCGCTTACCCAAGCTGAACTTAACTCTGCAATCAGCGGTTTAAGAAACGGCGCACGGCAGGGAGCCGAAATTCGGCATACCTTTTCCCACATTAATTTGACATGTTGTGCTAAAATTTCGAGGTCAGATCATCTACGGTCACCAAGTGATTCAAGGTCAAGTGAGGTCACCATCAAAGATGTTCAACCAGTCGTCACGCTTTCGGCTTTACCAGATAAAGATATTTGAATGAAACTAGCCTTTGCTTATTTTTAGAGATGCAACAAACTGCACCAGATACATTTTTGAATTTTTTTTCGTTTCGTTTTCGTTTTCGTCCGTTATTTGATTTTTGTTTGTTTATTGTTTTATTTATTTGCCCATTGGGGAAAAATCGAAGATTGCGGCTAAACTAAGCTCTTTTTTTAAGAGGAAAAGTTTGCTTAAAACAATTCCAGAAACGCTCTACCAAATAGAGAAAGAAAAATTGATGAAAATTGAAAACTCAAAAAGATATGTTTCCAAACAATGTTTTTCCATTTTTCTGTTGGCAAATAGTTACGGGCCATGGTCAATTTCGCCGTCCTGTTCTGATTCAAAATATTTTTTTATCTACTAAAAAATGAACTCCTCAGAGCTCAAAACATGCGTCAATTGTGATACCATAGATCCCTTAATGACGTCAGTTTTTAGGGGCGAAAATTATGGGGGTGGTTTCGAGCCCTACTCGTCGAGCGCTTTCCGATGACACCGTCATCGTTTTCGTGCAACGCTTAGTTGGGATATTATAGGGGGGCTTATAATGACCCCCCGAGACGGGATGTAAAGATCTGACCGGAAAGACAGGGCATTTACCACCAGCCTGGCGAAAGGTAATCATCATGCCACCATTGAAGCCCGGCAAAAGTGGCGCTAACAAACTCATTATCGTCGATATCGCTCACATCATCATTGTGTAAGTTAATGGAGATAATGGTAAGCCTTCGACTCATTTTGCTTTTGGAGACTCAGAACGTTTTAACCAACCAACAGTGCGGCTTTCGAGAAAAAAAAACGCAGTTCGATCGACCATGCTCCAAGGTTCGGTTCAGATATTCGGATATTCGAGTGACATTTGCGAGAAAGAAACATTTAGGAGCAGTGTTCTTCGACACTGAAAGTGCTTTGGACACCGCCTGGAGACGTAGTATTCTGCTGAAGATCTATCAGTATTGAATTCGTGGTTCTTTGAGCATGCTTTTGAAGAACAAACTAAGACAGACCCACAGCTTTGTGTGCGATCAGACGTCAGATTGGCTTCAGCAAGTTCAGTTAGTTCCTCAGGGTAGCATATTGAGCACATCCCTCTTCTTGCTTATCATACATGACATTGGTAGTTCACTCCCCTCATCAATCGGACGAACTCTCTTCGCTGAGATTGTGCGATCTGGTCGTTCAGTTCGTCAACTCCTTTCATGGAACAACAGTTGCAACTTACAACTTTTGGCCTAAAAAAAATGGGGACGTAAGGATGGTTTCGTGTTTTCCACAGCAAAGACAGCAGCAGTTCATTTTTGCCGACGTCGGTAAACTGCCCGGACTTGACGTTGAAACTGTATACGGACAGGACGTTCCGTCAGTACAAATGGTAAGTTTTCATGGTGTACAGTTAGACCACCGTCTTTCATGCCGGGAGCATATGAAAACGCTCCGAGACAAGTGTTTTATAACAATGACGATATAGAAGTATGCGTCTCGTATGTCATACGGTGCTGATAGAAAGACTGCACCTGCTCTATCGTAATCTGTTGAGTTCTAAGCTCGACTATGCATGTTTTATATACGACGGTGCGTGTGCTACCACTTTGCGAATGCTAGATCCAGTAGACCACGCTGCGTTACTAATAATTACACCGGATAATTTCGTACATCTCCCACAATCAGCGCACTGGCGGATGCTCGCGAGTCACCATTGTCCATGAGGCAAGAAAATGCTAGATCTTCGCTACGCCTCCAAAACGCGACAGTTCCCGACATTCGCATCTTATCCACCTGTTTTCTCTCGTGACACGCATGCGGTCCTTCGTGATCATTTTAGACGAGGAACTTCTTACTGTTTGAGAGTGAGGACGCTCCTAAGACAAGTGAGAATTTGACTGTAAGTAATTCGGCAGTTTGAACAAGTGGCTACTCCTCCGTGGGAGCTGATCTCCCCCTCTGTCGATGTCTCCCTTGCTGCCGTGGGAAAACGGAATATCACAAAAGAGGAGCTACTTTCACGTTCATTAGAACGCATTTCCTCGGCATATCATGATTGCATCGTCGCATACACAGCTGGCTCGAATATTGATACCGGCGTGGGTAGTGCTTTCGTGAGAGGATCCATCCCAAGATCCTCCCCCTGCCATCGAGCGCGACGGTCTTCACTGCCGAATTGATAGCCACCAGCAAAACCATGGTATACATCTAGGTTGATGGCGAGGAATTACATGCCATCCCTATGCCATCACTATGCCTACATGCCTGCTAAGAGAATCACTCTTAGCAGTCTTTTGACATTGCGTTGTTTAACCAAGCACATTTTATTGTACGATACATTTTATTGCGACTTTCTTCGCTCCATCGTTTTGAAAAACAGGTACCACTTTGTTGGATTCCAGCACATGTCGGAATCCGTGACGATGAGCTGGCCGATCAGGCTGCAAGGCGTGCAGCACAAGCACAATGTCGTCGTGTGCTTCCACTTCCTGCCAGTGACCACTACCCAATTATCTCACCATTTCTTCTCAGACAGTGACAGGGCAGATGGAACCAAGTGAAGTTGACTTGAAGTTGACTTAAAGGAACAACTTGAAGGAAGTCAAACCACGCTTAGCGCTGTGGCCCTCGTCTTTCAGTTAGACTAGAATGGACGAGGTGACACTCTGCCGCTTTATAATTGAGCACACACTATTTTTGCTACACATCGTATATATTGTGTGGCGACGAAAGACCAAAATACGCGAGGTGTGATGCCGCACCGACAGTGCGTCATGCGTTGGTGGCGTGCCCAGCACATGCGGAAGAACACAGGCGCCATTTCGGATATGATGAGAACACTCTGAGATTGGTAGGCTTACTTGGCGATGATCCCCGATTCGTACACGGATCCTTTTTTTGCTTCCTTGCGGATGTAGGATTTCAAGTAATATATACACTTGGCTATCTGATAGCCTGCTTCTCCAGACGTCTCCTACTCGGACGCGATAATCTGACGGGTGATTATCAAGCTCGGTATGGCTGTATTACTTGCTGACTCATTCCGTGCCGCTGGTATGAGGAATTGTTATATGTTTTTATGTGTGCCTGTGACAGCCCCTTTTCCCCGTGACATCTGTCTTAAAACTCGACAACAGGCTGTAATAGCCACGAGTTTATTGTGGATGGCCTGAATATACGTCTTTGTCTTCGTCTTTGTCTTTGTGCAATATAACCCACTTGGGCTGACGCACCCTAAAACCCCAATAATCAATCAACCCAGCAAGGCGTCTAAAACTGGGCGTCATTACTTTTATTTAATTACTAAACGCTTAACCTGAGCCAGCTCCCTGGGGATTCGGTAGGGATGTCTCGTCATTCCGTTCGTTTGTTCGCTGAAGATGGGGGTGGGGGGGGTGCACGAGACTCATGGTGGTCTCGATGGCTGTCGGTCAATTGGCACGCCTCTCAGTCCATTACCAGCTGTGTGACACGACATAATTCCCCGGCTAAAGATAACATGCCTGTCGTCTGTCACGGGCCGCGCTGCCAGATCGGCTGCCAGATGATACCCACAGGATAGTCCGGATACAAATCTTCGTCAGTCATGCTATTTATCTGCCGCCTACCCTTCCCAAAGAAAAACGCGAGCCCAGACCAGACAGCAGGCAGTGGCACCCTCCAATGACCAGTGTCCGCCCTTGTACCCAGGTCCGTTCTCGCCGGCACAGCTCTGCCGCCGGTGCTCTCAGGTCGTTCTCTCAGTCACTGGTCTGTCCCTGTGGCTAACCTGTTCGCTTCGGTAAGTGGACTCGAACTGTCACGGCGATAAACGTAATGCCGTCCATACACATTTGAGCCGGTGTGAGCTATATGACCTGTGCGGTCGATGCGCCCCTAAACCACAATGAGCCGGTGTGACGCCGACAGACCAGGCTCAGCTCCGGTGGGCCGGTTCGCCTCGCGCCACGCGCCGGAAACTGTCGCTCGACCATTCCGTGTCAGGCACACGTCCCATTCCCGTTCCGTGTCCCTCCTCCCCACCATGCCCTCCGCCTCGCCGCCTCGCCCGGTCCTCAGGGCCAGACACGCGTCAATGACTCGCGGCGGCGCCTCACCGAGCACACGCCGAGTGTCCGTCCTCATCAGCCTGGCATGGCGGCGACGGCGCCTCACCGAGCACCCGCCGAGTGTCCGTCCTCAGCAGCCTGGCATGGCGGCGACGGCGCCTCACCGAGCACCCGCCGAGTGTCCGTCCTCAGCAGCCTTGCATGGCGGCGACGGCGCCTCACCGAGCACACGCGGGTGTCCGTCCTCATCAGCCTTGCATGGCGGCGGCGGCGCCTCACCGAGCACCCGCCGAGTGTCCGTCCTCATCAGCCTTGCATGGTGGCGGCGGCGCCTCACCGAGCACCCGCCGGGTGTCCGTCCTCATCAGCCTGGCATGGCGGCGACGGCGCCTCACCGAGCACACGCCGGGTGTCCGTCCTCATCAGCCTGGCATGGCGGCGGCGGCGCCTCACCGAGCACACGCCGGGTGTCCGTCCTCATCAGCCTGGCATGGCGGCGGCGGCGCCTCACCGAGCACCCGCCGAGTGTCCGTCCTCATCAGCCTTGCATGGCGGCGGCGGCGCCTCACCGAGCACACGCGGGTGTCCGTCCTCATCAGCCTGGCATGGCGGCGGCGGCGCCTCACCGAGCACACGCGGGTGTCCGTCCTCATCAGCCTGGCATGGCGGCTCCGTCACCAGATGACGCCCGACGGAGCCACCCCGTCTGTTGGCCCTGCTCGGGGAGTACGATACCGTATCAAATATTGACCCACCCTCGGAATGGATGCCGGGCACGGCGGCGCACCTGCTGTTGACCGCCTTCGTGCACGGCGCGCGCGGTATGACGTGTGCGAGGCTATTGAGATTAATGGCCAGTCACCACTGAAGGGTCGTACAGGAGGCATTCAACCGCTTGTTGGCATTCACTTGCGCCACAGTGCCGATGGCTTTTGCGGCAGGCTGTCAGCCTGTAGTTGGAACAGCTACTGGCTATGGTCTCACCCTCTGGAAGTTGCTATGTTGATAGTCAAGTGCTCTTTGATATTTTAGCTGAGCCCTCGTGTACGGTTGGGAGGGGTGGGAGGGGAGAGGGTGGTGGATGCCTCCGGTCCGTGTTTCAGCTATGGGTTCCAAACTGTTTGAGATGACGCTCTGAAATGTATAGCCGATGATGCATTTTTGTGCACGTGTCGAGGAAAGGAAAAAGTCGGAGTCATATCAGCTCAATTAGATACGACGTCATTATCGTGTGCATGTCAGGCGAATTTGGGCAAAAACGGCGATGATATTGCGGTTTACATCAGTAAACGGCAATATTAGTGAAATTAAGCCCATCATTCTGTAAAATTAGATGTTCATTTTATTAAATATCGCTAGGATGTATGTCTCTGACCTTTGGGCGATTCCAGGACAAATCATCACAACTTTTTTGACGACACCCATTCCATTTTGAAAAAAATTGGTGCACTGGGTTATTTAAGTCCCAGATTTAGATTCTGAGATTTGTTCGTTTCTATGTCAAAGTGGTCACGAGATACAGGTTAGAAATTGTTTGAGGTCACAAAGAAATTTGACATCGAAAATCATTTGTATCTCTCAGTGGTAGCGATTAGCATATCAGCGGAATATGTGCCCAATACCATACACATTAGTGTGGTATTGTGAAGTTAACATTTGACATCGTGACTCGTGACGTTTCATTGACCTCGTGGCCTTTGGTAAAACGTATATTTTGACATTTCTCTCTTTCTTCAGCTGATAGCTATTCAATCAATTGTCTATCAGACGACGTACTGTTTTTCTTGTAAAACCAAATCCGTAATGGCCCACGGAGGTCAATTGTGAGGGTCTGACGTGAGCTGGAGATAATGGTATTTTACGTGACTAGGAGCATAGCCTATATGGATGCCATTTAAGAGCTACTCGGCCATAGATCACGATGGTGATATTGTCAGGTGCGCCGTGCGACACCGTGTCAGCTGTGCGACAGGATGCATGCCAAGAGTGCTGCAATGAATGTCCACAGATCTGCGCAGAGCTTCATTTTCTTTTCATAGTCATTTCTGTACCATGCTGAATAAATAAATAAAAAACGAGAACTTACGTACGACACCACACGCGCGGGGTCCAAAAGGCTCGGTGTAAACTTGCACAGTTCAGTAAAAGCCACTACAACTAGAGCACTACAATAGCTGAATACGAAAAATTGTATATCATAAGACGAGCAATTGGAGGCGCAGCCAAGGGGAGTGTCACTCATCTTACCCAAGCAAGTATTACATTTTTTTTATTGAGATGTTTACCAGGCCATGCCAGAAATCATGAGTGAGCTTCGCCCGCATGGTCTCCGTCCGACTTTTCCCAATCAAAAATCCGCGGTGTCGCTTTGCCACCGAGCAGCACAATTCTCAGCTGACCATGCGTCGAAAAAAAGGCCCTTGAGTTACAACAAATTACCGCCAATGTCAGCTACCACGCAACCGAAGAAAAAAAATAGATGTCTGAATACAACGTCCCCTGCCGCGATGCCTTCCGCCGCCCCTGTTTGGATGCTTAAGAAAAATTGATTGGGTATGTTAAGAAGCAGAACGGCCTGATGGTAAATCACACTCAATGATAATACAACACCGTAAGCTGGGGCGGATCTAGAAGCCTGGCTTGGAGGAGAAAAATCCGATTTTGGAAAACTAATTAGATTTGAACAGCAAACATTCGTTGGGTCTGTTTCAGACAATATGTATGCAATAAAATGTTCCCAGATTTCGGAAAATGCCAATTTAGTGCACAATTTGGGCAAAAATCGCTCTCTTGTGGGAGGGAGCAGAAACCCGTCGCTAATCTTGAATCCACCACTTCGCCATAGCTGCGGATGCTCTTCCAATAGCTGTCACCTACGCTCGTAGCCAAGTAGCAGGTTTTCTACCTCTGACAGCGCCCATCGGACGTGATATTTACAGACAACCCCTTTGGAGAGGAGGCTTAAGCACAGTGTCTTTAGATGGAAGGTTTACACCTTCCCTGTTTGCGTTCCGCCGCCCCTGTTTGGATGCTTAAGGAAAAATTGATTGGGTATGTTAAGAAGCAGAACGGCCTGCTCATAATTCACCCTCAATTTTAATACAACACCGTAAATTGGAACATAGTCTCACGGGGGAGGGAGGCTTAAACACAGTCCTATCGGAGGGGAGGTTTAAGCACAGCCCCATTGGAGGGGAGGTTTAAGCAAGTGCACTGTTTGGCCCCTTCTCTCCGACAGGCGAGCACTGCATGCGCCAATCGGTGCATGTGCGTGTGTGGCATATGCAAGTGTAAGGCATCTCGAAAACAAATCGAAATTAGCGTCGTCGATTGTTTATTGAATCGGAATACAGTAATAACCTTGAATGCGCAGCAGTAGCGAATACAAAGCGGAGGAGGGGGACGGGCACAGGCGACAGGTGCTCCTACCGCTGATCCAACGGAAGTTGATCATATAATTAAATGCTTCCTTGGAGGTTCTCAAGGCCTTGGAAGCCATGACGATTGTATGAATCAATACCTCAATGTGTTTCGGTCAGGAGAACGCCTCAGAGAGAATTGGCGCCACTCGGGAGAGCAGAACTGTCCCTTGAATTTCCCGTCATCAGAGGAGCCGGTTAGATATAAATCGGCACCAATCAGAAATAAATCGGTGCTCATCGTAAAGGGAAATACCACCCCCCCTGAATGCGCGCCCCCCAAAAAATCTAAAACTAAAAGAGGGCGTAAATAAAAATTTTGGGGCGAAGAGGGCCACGCCTCCCGGGCCTTTTAAAAAATTTAAAAATTTAAATGGCGGGGAAACAAAAAAAAAAAAAGGGGCCCAAAAAATATTTTAAAAAAAAAAGTGGAAAAGGAAAGTATAAAAAAAAAAAAAAAAAAAAAAAAAAAAAAAAAAAAAAAAAAAAAAAAAAAAAAAAAAAAAAAAAAAAAAACAAAAAAAAAAAAAAAAAATAAAAAAAAAAAAAAAAAATAAAATAAAAAAACATAAACCCCCCCCAACAAAAAAAAAAAAAAAAAAAAAAAAAAAAAAAAAAAAAAAAAAAAAACAACCTCAACCTTAACCTCAAACCCAAAACTAACCCAAATCGTAAACAAAAACAAAAACCTCATCATCATCATCATAATCATCAAAAAAACAACAAAAATAACAAACACAAAAACAAAGAAAACGAAAACATCATCATCATCATCGTAAAAATCATAATCATCGTCATCGTCAATTGTAGTATACTCGGCGGCGGTCCGGTACCAACTGGTTTATTGAGCACTCGGGTCACGGGACAACGAATGGGTCAGCATGCCCCGCGGCGGCGGACCGCGCGCAGAGGCGGCGCCAGGTACTGAGTGGTGTCACATCGAATGTGGGTCAACACACATCATCACACTCCTCCACCCCGAATACATACTTCAAAAGCAGAGAGAGCAAAACATACGAAAATGACTTATTTCGCCAGGTGAGCAACTCCTAACGTCAAAGCTGCAAAAAAAAACAAAAAAACTTACTTTACACGTGCAGCATCACATTACGAATGCATTAACCAATCGGGCTGCTTCAGCGTTTGTCTGACACGCAAATCATAAGTCCGTGGGGAACCCGGAGCACTGAGTTGTGCCTGAGTCCTCGGGGTACAAACTGCAACTGGCACAGTTGTTGTTGCCAACGCTACCGGCGGCACGAACGGTACAAACAACGGCACAGGAGTCACTGACGACGGTAGGGGTGAGCTCGGCGCGCTACCAGAGGCGGTACACGTCGGCCGCGGTCTCACCTGATCCAGATGCCTCTGAATCACTCTGCCATCCTGCAGACGCACAGTTATTTTAAGTCCCGATTTGGCAGTCACGTGACCTGCCAACCAACGTCTCCCTTCCCCACCACGGATACGATCAACAGCCGACACATACACCGGCTGTCCCACCTCAACCGACCGGTCTTGGGTGCCCCTGTCACGTACACATTTTTGTTTTTCCTGCTGGATTCTCACTTTTCTTTCCAAATCGGGTTTCACCACGTCGAGTGGGGTGCGCATGGGACGACCCAAAAACAACTCAGCTGGGGAGACACTGGTTGTGGAGTGAGGTGTAGCCCGGTAACGGAATAGGAACCGTGAAACCTTTGTCTGAGGACTGCCTGACGTTTGCTTCCGGTAAGACGATTTAAAAGTCTGAACACTTCGCTCACTCAATCCGTTGCTCTTGGGCGACAAGGGTGGGGAAGTCAAGTGGGTTATGCCATTCTTACGGCAAAAAGTCTGAAATTCACCTGACATGAAACACTGGGCACCATCAGATACCAAGAATGTTGGTACTCCCCATGATGCAAAGGACGCTCTCAGATGCTCCATTGTCCCTAATGAAGTTGCTGTGCGAGAAGGATATATATCCATCCACTTCGAATGGGCATCCGTAATGACCAGAAACATCCACCCATCGATAGGCCCACAATAATCCACATGAACTCGCTGCCACGCTTTCGCAGGCCAGACCCAAGGGTGAGTGGGCACTTCAGGTGCACTGGCTCTATGTTCCTGACACACCTCACAGAGTTTCGTTACTTTCGAGATGTCGTCATCTAACTTTGGCCACCAAACATACATTCTAGCGAACGATTTTGTGCGGGAGACTCCCCACAGTGGCCACCATGTAGTAGCCTGAGAATTTGCGGACGGCCCTGGGGCGGAATTACAACACGGGAGCCCCAAAGCAGACAGCCATCCTGTACACTCAGTTCAGATATCCGAGTTTTGTATGGAGCGAACTCGGGTCCCAACAAAACCGATGTCGGCCAACCCTCCCGGACATACTTAGTCACTTGCGACAACACCGGGTCTCTCGCAGTCCACAGGCTAATCTGATCAGCCGTTACAGGAGTTGAATCCAAGAACTCCATCAAGTGGATTGTCTCAGCAGGCGGAGGGGAGATGGCACAGTCAACAGTGTGCCGCAGCGGAAGCCGGCTCAGAGCATCGCAATGTGCCTGCTTTGCAGCCGGCGCATACTCGAGCCTGTAATCATACGCGCTCAGCATGAGCGCCCAACGGACCACGCGCGGCGATGCCATCAGAGGTAGAGGCTTATTCTCACCAATGAGGCCCAAAAGCGGCTTATGATCAGTACGGATAGTGAAAGTTCGGCCAGCCAAATAATAATGGAAGTGTTTCACTCCAGTCAGGACCGCTAGACCCTCTCTGTCAGTCTGGGAGTATCGACGCTCCGTGTCATTCAGAGACCGAGAGTAATAAGCCACAGGCTGCTCCCCATGCTGGAATCGCTGGCTTAAGACACAACCTATTCCGACAGGACTCGCATCACATGCCAAGACTACAGGTCGATTCGGATCAAAATGCGCCAGGACAGGTGGGCTTTTCAGCAGGTGCTTCGCTTCGCAGAAAGCCTGATGCTCAGCCTGAGTCCATTTCCAGGCTTGTCCCCGTTTCAACAGGGTATACAGAGGTGCCAATGTTGTAGACAGCCCTGACAGAAACTTGGAGTAGAAGTTGATCAAGCCTAACCAACTCCTCAGCTCTGCCACGTTGGAGGGAGTGGGCGCGCCCACAATGGCCCCTACCTTCTCAACAGTCGTCTCTATCCCACTGCCGCTGACTTTATGACCCAAATAGGTCACACTCTCAACAGCAAATTTGCACTTCTGTTTGTTGACGCGCAAGCCCGCCCCCTTCAGCCTGCGCAACACTTCACGCAGAGCTTGCAGATGAGACTCTGCTGAGTCACCCGCAACAACGATGTCATCTTGAAACACACACACACCCGGAATACCGGCCAGGAGGGTATCCATTGTACGCTGGAAGAGACTCGGGGCAGAGGAATATCCGAAACTGAGCCGGGTGGGGCGAAGAATTTTTTTTTTTGGGCCCCTATGTGTATTTACAGTCAAGTACTCTCGGGACCCATCCTCTACCACGAGTTGATTGTACGCAGACTTCAGGTCTATCTTTGAGAAAACCTTACTGCCCACCAACTTCGATGTCAATTCCTCGACACGGGGGAGGGGATACTGCTCAACAGGTGCAGCCTTGTTTACTGTGAGGCGATAGTCGCCACAGATCCGTACAGTTCTGTCTGCCCGGGGGACCACGACCAACGGCGCTGCCCACCTGGAGTGTGTGACAGGCTCCCAAAGACCCTCCTTAATCTGCTCATCCAACTGCGCGTCGACTTGTTCTCTATAAGCCAGGGGAACTTGCCGAGCCTTAAAGAATCTCGGCTGAACATCTGGATCCACTGAAATCCTGACCTGTTCTCCATTGTAACGGCCCAGGCCATCCTCAAACACTTCAGCAAACTCCCTTAGAGTTTCCCTCAGGCCCCCCTTCCCCGACAAATGGCAGATCGAAGGCCAATCGAGTCTGAGGTGAGACAGCCAGTTGCGACCAAACAGCATCGGCCCCTCCCCTTTAACAACAATCAACGGTAACTGACCACACTGATCCCCGTATTTCACTGCCACTTCAATCTGGCCACACACGGGCAGAACCTCCCCACTATACGTTCTAAGCGTGGAGTCACAGGGTATTAGTTCAGGTGTATCAGGAGCCCACAGACGCAACAGCTCCTGCTCAGAACACACACTGACCGCAGCCCCAGTATCCACCTCCATACAGGCATCCCTACCATCCAGTGACACTTCCACCATAAGCGGTGGTTTACGTCCACCCCCAGAGAACTGCGAATGCGATCGAAACAAATCGTATGATTGTCGCTCACCGTCACAATGGCGATTCTCACTTGAAGTCAGCTCCATTGCACTGTTGTCCACCGTCTCCTCTGAAACGTGACAGATTTCCTGCGCCTGTACCGCTGCGCGACAAGCTCTCCTGATGTGCCCCTCTCCACCGCATCGGAAACAGCGGCACGCTTTAAAGGGGCACGCAGAAGGTGAGTGTCGGCGGCTGTGACACCGTGCGCACCGATCCAGAAACGCCGGCCCGCTGTGTCTCGGACCATCGCTGTGTCTCGGAGCCCTGTCTATTACGCCTCCCCTGCTCTGCCACGGCGCCCGCTGCTCCCCACTCTGCCGACCCCAGGTCGCGGCTGAAAGGGCCGGGAACCTGAATCCACGCTCTGAATGACGTCACCACCAGTCGGCACGGCGATTGGTTCACGACCACTGAGCCGGCCGATGACGTCACACACGGCAGACTTCCCGCAAAGCTCCGCAGCGTTGGCAGCGGCAGATTCGTGGGCTTGGGCGATGGTGTTCGCTGACTTGAGAGTCAAGCCAGGCTCACTGAGCAATCTGGTTTGCAGAGGCTGGTTCTGAATACCGCAGACGAGGCGGTCACGAAGCATCTCTTCCAGAATAGACGGCTCGTAGTTGCAAGACGTCGCCAACTCCCGCAACCGAGCCACGTATACTGGCACGGACTCGCCACGTTCACGGATGCACGAGTTGAAACGGAAGCGGGCAACTATCGATGAATCCTCCGGCTCGAAATGGTCGCAAAGCAGCTTAATCAAATCCTTGTACGACACTTCGTGTACTGACTTCGGGGCAATCAAATCTTCGACCAGGCTAAACGTGCTCGCACCCACAACGCTCAAAAAGATAGCCGACGTTTCTCCACTTGATCATCATTGATACCATTCGCGACGAAAAACTGTTCGATGCGTCGGCTATATATACCAAATCTCTCCACTGACACATCAAACTCCGGCGCTTTGCCAGTAAACGCCATCACTCGTTTTCACCGTACACAAAGAAAACCGAAACTGACACACCAAACCTCAGAGACCCGGTCAGTTCACTCACTGGTCGCGATGTAGTATACTCGGCGGCGGTCCGGTACCAACTGGTTTATTGAGCACTCGGGTCACGGGACAACGAATGGGTCAGCATGCCCCGCGGCGGCGGACCGCGCGCAGAGGGGGCGCCAGGTACTGAGTGGTCTCACATCGAATGTGGGTCAACACACATCATCACATGGAGTCCTTGGTCCTTTGGATTCTTCCTCTCCAAGGCAACATCCAGCTTCCCGTTTCTTCTAACGAGCAGGTATACCCGAAACATTGCGCACGCCAAGCGTAATGCGCGGTAACCTTATATTGATTGCTTCTCGGGGCGTAGTTTGATGAAGTCGTAAAGGCATAAAAGAGCTATAAATCAGCTTTTATCCAACGAGCGCTCATGAAGTCATATACATTGCATAATTTAGCTCGATAAAGTGCCAGGCAGCAGAAAAGAGATATTAATGACATCACCGGCTATCCGGCGGATCTAAGTCGATAGCGGTTGGTGCCGATAACAAAAAGGTGCGGAGAGCAGGAATTGGTGGTGTTTGTGTGGGGGTGGGGAAGGGGTGTGTATTCATGTGCATTTTACGATGAATCGAGAGAATATAACAGCGCCCCATCCTGCCGTTGGATAACAAAGTCAGTACTGATTTCTTAATGTAGCGATATATATATATATATATATATATATATATATATATATATATATATATATATATATATATATATATATATATATATATATATATATATATATATATATATATATATATATATATATATATATATATATATATATATATATATATATATATATATATATATATATATATATATATCTATATATTTCAGCCTAACCTTTTCGATTTTTGATCAGCACTTTTTTACAGAGAAGGAATTAACAATGAGGGCTTTGCAACATCTGAAATATGCTATCTGCATTCCACTGAAGTGTTCGTTCAATTAAATAATCCTTTTGTAAGTACGTGCAATATTGTGCAATTATGTGCAATTATGTGCAATTATGTGAAATCATGACAATATTTTTGGAATACTTCTCAGTCTTACCCCGACATTTTTCCTGACCAAATTTTTTCATATATTATGCTCTGTCCATAATTTTTTTTCCGAAGAGTACAAGTGGCCATGCTATGTTTTTTCCACATAAGTACCACTAAGGTTGATGAAAATGATTTTAAAACCATTTAACCACTGATTTCAAGCTTGCTTGAACGCTTTGAAGTTTGTTCTATCTCTTAACGCAGGGAACGGTTATGCATTGAGCGAACAGATTATGAACTGCAAATTCTGATGTTCTCTGAAGGTGCTTAAGTGTTGTGTTTGGGACTCCGACACCATATTTTTGTGTCCCGCCTCGATTTTTCGATCCCCGGTACATTTTTCGGAGGCGTACGCGATTTTTGAAGGCATCTGGTGGTATGCTTGAGGCTTCTGGGCGATTTTCCTGGCTGGTACATTTAGCTTTTGGAATCTTCCCTTATTTTGGAGGGATTTATTTTTGTCGAGTCCCGATGATATTTTTGGGGCCATGCTGTGCTTATTTGGAGCCGTCGACGCCAGTTTTTGGGAGCCCCGAGGGGAATTTTGATGATTCGACCAGAATGTTTGGGACTACCAACGGAAATGTTGGGTCCAGAGCGCGATATTTTTGTGTGTGTGGGGGAGGGGGCTCGGTTGGAGTTCGTGGGGCGCGTTGTACTTAGCTGGACCCCAGAGCGACTTTGGCGGGACCTGGTGGAGGTTTTCCGGCCCCTCGGGATATTTTTTTGGTGTTCACTGTATTTATTTAGAGCCCTCTATGCGAATGTTGGGGCTCAACGCGAATTTGGGGCCTCAGGACAATTTTGGGGGATCCCGGCGCGACTCTTGGGAGCCTACCCCTTCAGGAGAGGGTGGGGTATTCGCCTCTTTGGTACGCCACTGCGGCTGCTCGACAAGTGTTTTTTTAGCCGATGGCACCCTTCAGAGTAGAAAGGCCCTTCGAAGAACTTTCTTCGGGACCTGTTCTGAATTGTCCGGTGCTCGGGTCGATTCGATGGAGACCCTTTGCGATTTTTTTGGTGCCGAATTATATTTTGCGTAGGCTCCCTGTGCGATATTTTCGGCCGGGTACGATTCTTCAGGCTCCCGGTGTATTTTTCGGCATTCCCAACCCGCTTCTTTTCCGGGTCCCGGAGCGTTTTTTGGGGCATTGCGCAGAGTGACATTCCGTGTAGGCACTGATTTTTGGGAAGCCAGCTGCGACTGGTGGGTCTCCGACGCGACTTTCTGGGCACCCGGTGTGATTTTGAAGAACAGCAACGCGACGTTTTTGGGTTTAAGTGCGAATTATTGGGCCCCTTCGTCATTTGTTGGGATGCCTAGCGCGAGTGTGTGACCCCGACACGTTTTTGGGGGTGCAACACGTTTTGGGGGCTTTTGGAGCGATTGTTGGAACCCCAGAGTTATTTTCCATGTCCGGGCTGGT
Organism: Ashinkailepas kermadecensis; assembly: GCA_034440615.1. Classification (NCBI taxonomy): domain Eukaryota; kingdom Metazoa; phylum Arthropoda; class Thecostraca; family Neolepadidae; genus Ashinkailepas; species Ashinkailepas kermadecensis. Next base: position 136,899 of record JAOTOM010003435.1, read on the forward strand.
TTTTTTTTCGTTGCCCAGGCTTCACTTCTTTGGGTGGTCCCAATGAGATTCCTGGGGCCCCGGTGCGACCTGTGGTGTCTCTAGCGTGATTGTCAGGGGCCTGGGCGCGACTTTTTGGTACCCCTAAGATCAGCGTGAATTTCAGGGACCTCTGTCCGACATTTTGGTGTCCCTGTCGTTATTTTCAAGAACACCGGCTCTCGACTTCTATGGGCCCCCAGCATGATTTCAGGGGCCCAGGCGCGAACATTTGAGACCCCAGCATGATTTCCAGGGACCCCGGTCCGACTTTTTGGGAGTCACAGCGCGATTTTCAGGGACCCCAGCCTGACCCTTTGGGCACCCAGCGTGATCTTCAGGAATCCAACCCGTATTCGGGGGCCCCATCGTGATTTTCAAGGATCCCGGTACGACTTTGTTGGCCCCGGCGTGATATTCAGAGGCCCGACCCTTGAATCTTGAGCCTTTTTGAACACCAGCGTCATTTTTAGCGGCCTAAGTGAAACTTCTTGGGCCTCCAGCGTGATTTGTAGGGTCCCGTTACCACCATTTGAGGCCCAAGCGTGATTTTTGTAGGGGCTCCGGTGCGAATTTGTTACGCCCCCCCCAGTGGTATTTTCGGTGGCTCCGGTCCCACTTTTTTTAGCCCCCAGCGTCATTTTTAGGGGCCCGGAACTATCTTTTGGGCCCCAGCATCATTTTCAGGAGCCCCTGCACAACCTTTGGGGCCATCATGTGATTTTTAGGGGCCCGGTGCGATTTGTTGGGCCACAGCGGGATTTTTATGGAGCCTCGCGCAATCTTTTCGAACCCCGGCGCGATTCTTGTGGATCCCACAACCTCTACGGGGGGGGGGGGCTGCTGCCACCATGCACCCTCTTCGGTACGCCATTGGCTTCCCTACATATAAATTTGGATAATGTGACTCGTTTGGGCGCGCTACTGGGTACCGTTTGTCCACCATCGTGGAGAAAAACTAGAGCAATACTCGCCCCGTCGTCCTGCGACCGGGTGATGGTTAGCTTTCACCATGTTAAAATAATGTGTGGTAATATAAAATGAAGTGACCTAAATCTGATGTAAAGAAAGACGCTGCGGTTCGCCTCTTCCTTCGAGCGCCTTTTGCATGTGCAACTCTATTGGAAGAACAAGTTCTGCCTCTGAGGGAGCCGTCTCGCCCGTACTGTCCTCTCCGTTGGCATTATTCTTGCGTGGAACTGACCGGCGCTAGTAGTGCGTGTGTCGACGCTGTCCTGAGGGATGACAACGAGAAGCCGGACTGAGCATTACTTCTTAGGACGGCCAAGTAATCTGCAGAAAAACAAGCTATCGGCAAAGAACGATGTGATGATCTGTGTATGAGCTTTCGAAAGCAAGAAAAAATGGAATATCAATGCGATGTCAGGGACAAACTCCATGCGGCAGCTGGTATTCAAGCTTGCCGCAACAGCCGTCATTGATCTGTGGACGAATGAAGGAATCGCAATAACCAATCTGAGAAGCGTTCAACACAGTGCCAACTGACAAGCGTTCAACACAGTGCTCACATTTTATCAACAAGTACAAGAAAGTCCACAAGCTAGCCGCCAGTTTCACACCACATATAACATGGAGAGGATCTTTCAGCTAATCTTTTGATATTGCAAAAAGTAGGTGTAAGGCCTTGACCACCTGCGGGTGTTGACAAACTGATGGATTGTCAGCACAGGAAACGTCTTTCCTCCGAAACCAGTACAGTTCCCGATGAATAATGATTGGCGTGGTACACAGACGAGACACCAATAGACGGTTAGATCGTGAACAGAGGCGACACGCAGAGCCAGAGAGCCCCCGGAGAAGCACCGCGCAGCATTCGCCGGGAGCTCTCAGCGTGCAGCCAGAGCCGTCATCAGAAGCGGCTGCCATCACGTCCCTCCGCCAAGCAGTGGTGACGGCGACATCGTCACCGTCGGCTACCGGCAGCTGGCGAGCGGTGCACCCCTGCATCTGGACGCCGACGAGCCGCGGCACGCAGCACCGGCAGCTGCTCGGCACCGGGTGTCGAACGCAGCGGCGCCTGCCGTTCGCAATGGCGTCCAGATCGGTCGGGCGTGTGCCCAAGACGTGCGCTCTGTTGTGGATGCCAAACGGATTTGGCGAGCAGGCCATGCGGTCCGTTCGCAGGAGGCCGGTGACCGTGTCGGTGAGCAGGCCATGCGGTCCGTTCGCAGGAGGCCGGTGACCGTGTCGGTGAGCAGGCCATGCGGTCCGTTCGCAGGAGGCCGGTGACCGTGTCGGTGAGCAGGCCATGCGGTCCGTTCGCAGGAGGCCGGTGACCGTGTCGGTGAGCAGGCCATGCGGTCCGTTCGCAGGAGGCCGGTGACCGTGTCGGTATGTCATGCGACACAGAACTGCACGCGCTCTGTGTTCACGCCGGGAAAGATCACAGAACTGCACGCGCTCTGTGTTCACGCCGGGAAAGATCACAGAACTGCACGTGCTCTGTGTTCACGCCGGGAAAGATCACAGAACTGCACGCGCTCTGTGTTCACGCCGGGAAAGATCACAGAACTGCACGCGCTCTGTGTTCACGCCGGGAAAGATCGCAGCTTCATCGAAGAAGCTGCTTTTAGCGTGCTCGTATACAGCTGCCTAACATCATTTGCGCAAACGGTTGAAATAAGTATGCATAGAACGTGATGGTCATGAGGCGATCATACACTTTATATTATGGAGTAGGTCACACCCCTGAATGAAGCCGGCGCGTTTGGCGCAGACGGAGGCTGACTGGTAGAGCACACCAGTTAATTGTATCACACAGGACCAGCTGCCACTCTCTAATTACGCCGACGTGGCAGGAGGCAGCCGATGTGCAAACAGGTGCGTAATTGCATGTGTTTCGGCCGTCTGATGGTGAGAGTCGTCTTATTGTCGCCGGGTTGTATTGTCCCATACTACATTCTACGTCATATTGCCCTATGGACCGATGATTTCAGAAACGACGGCTCACAGCTAGAGACCACCGTGGTCCATGGTCGAGGACCTCGATTGGTTGGTTGGTTGTTGATCTCGCTACTTGTCGACTGTCCTGGTCACATAGCGCCGCCAACCTCTCACGCCGATCGGTCGCTGCCGAAGAACCAGTGACAGGACCTGCCGCATAGCCTTTCGGTTGGAAGGCGAGCATCGAAAATCACCATGATTCACGGTCGGGAACCACAATGATCCATGGCTAGTGACCCCAGTGATCCATGCTCGGGGACTACGTTAGTTCAAAGTCAGGGACCATAGCGATCCACGGTCAAGGGCCACAGTAAAGTAGTCCACGGGTCGGACCACAGTTTTCCCAGATCGGGGACCACAGTGGTTCACGATCGGGGAACACTGTGATAAAAGGCAGCGGTGGTCCAGGGCCAGGCAACATGACGGTCCACATGCAGGGACCACAATAAGATACTGATGGGACCACGATGCTCCATTGTCCTGGGACTGCAACGGAACCTTTGTAGGCAACGTGAAAACCCAGCTACGTTTAGCATTTTCATGATAATTTGAACGTGAACCTGAACGTGAACGTGAATTAGCCAAATGGATTAAAAACATGCCACCATTCTTGCAGACAATTATGGCTTCCACTTAGGCCGTAATATCTGTTGCAACATTTGCATTTTCCAGCATGAGTTTACTCTACGAGCCTTTATTTTTATTTCATGGCCATTTATGTTGCGTGAAGATAAAGCAATGCTTTTTTTTCCAGCCTTGCAACGGTTGTATGTGTGACTTCCGAGCATGCATTATCCTTATCTCATTCATTAGTAGACGTGTCCACGGCTGTGGCCGACCCGTTTCTCAGCAAGGTTTCCTTGAATCTGCTTTGCCACCTGGACTTGGTCAGTGCCTGCGAGTCTTGTGGCGCTGCCTGCCAGCATTCCGGCGACCGTTCTGTGCTGGAGGAACGGTGATATCATCTCGGCTATATGCAACTAAGTCCGAAATGAATCATCAGCTCTAGTACCTGATAAGTTTCTCGTTCATAGTGTCCGTCATCAGCCCTCAGCAGAACCAATTGCATCTACTATGCGGAGTGCTCACCAAGTCCTCGATGAGAGCCATGTGAGTAGACCTTAACCCGCGCACGTCCAGGGGGGGGGCAGATATCTGCCCCCCCCTGCGGTTTTTCCTACTTGCCGCCATACTAATCGGGTTAGCAAGGCCAAACCTCGCATGGCTGCTCATTGGTCTTTTACGCATATCCTCAGAAATGTTTGACCCTGGGTCATCTCAAGTCAGGTCACCAGGTCAGGCGAAGTAACCTAACGTCCCTCCGAGTTCTAGGTGGCATCACTCCCACAATAATTGGGCGATCGATTTCAAACTTATACCACGTAATGATCTTATCAGGGTCTATAGCATGTATATCACGGTTTTTTCGTAGCGTTGACCTGAGGTCAGGTCGTGGCCATGGCTTACCCATTATAGGTCTATGGAAAAATATACAAATGTTTCCTGGTTACGTATTTGCTCTCGGAATGACCTCCAACCGTTATGGCGTGTAGTTGGAAGCTATTCGCAATGCTATCGCTGACATTTTTGCTCAGTGGCCCCACCAAGGTCAGCTGAGGTCACCTGAAATCACTAGCACATTTATGCGCATTATATCGCAATGCATTGAGCTAGAAGGCTGAAATTACCGGCATTGTGCTTGTATCGTCCAGACGTGTCGATTGATATATTACATGACCTCCCTACTCTACCCCATGACCTTGACCTGAGGTCATTGTTTCGGTGACCCATCTGTTGACCTGACCTTAAATTACACAGCGTATGTCGATAGCACATTTCAAGGGCTGTCGAATAGAATTTGCAGTTTGTTTCTATCTGTTACAGGTCCTGAGATATGTGCCAATATCTGAGGGTCCCACCCGATCTGGTCGAATTTGACATATGATGACCCAGTGACCTAAATATTGACCTGAGCGAGAACATAACCGAAATACTTTCGATAGAGCTTATCACCCGCTAACCAAAGCCGTTTTCCGTTTGTCGCTACCTAGCATAGTTCTCGAGATCTTAGGGGGGGCAGACATCTGCCCCCCCCCCCGGAAATGCGAAGTTGGCGCGGACCGCCGGACGTGCGAGTGTTAACTTAATCACTAAAGCCGGTAGCTTCAACTAAGGTGAGAGCATCAACGAAGGCGTGTGTGCACACCATTGATCATAGTGATGACATAACAAGCCCAGCTCCAGCTGACAGCCAACCTGAGCAGTTGATGCCAAACAGCTGTTTGTTGGCGCCCACACACCAGACGTACCAGTGTCGTCGGAAAGAAGGTCACCTTTCCACAATCGTCGAACCAGCGACAAGCGATTCGTCTAATGACTTTGTCTAAACATCGGCTGGCCGGCTGGAGCCTGCCAGCTCCAGTATTTTGGCACGGCTCCGACCGCCTGCCGCTCCCGGCTGCGCGTCTCACGCAGCGCGCGCGACAGCCACCAGAGAAAGCGCCCCGGGGCACGTGACCTCACCAGGCGTCGAGACGGACGATCGCCCTAGCGTGATCTGGTGGATTGCGCTCACTGTGCCGCACAGCGTGGTTGATGAAGTATTCAGATTGTCGTGTGCCAACGCTTGTTTTAAACCTTTGCCGCACACCAACCAACCGTAAACTACTTGTCTGCTTGCTTGATTGCAGTATGCGTGCGTGTGTTCAGTATTATAAAGTGCGCGAATAGGGGTGCTGAGCGAGCGGGGGAGGAGCCGGTTGAGGGGCTCTCGTGCTGCAGGCGCAGACATGAACAGCATCCCGTTGTCCGAAGAGAAGTACCGGTGACCAGATCGTGACTGGCCTGTTGTTCAGGGTTTTTCGTTCGAAACAATCATCTCGGCACTGCACGTCTGTATTTCTCCGCTTCGAGTCGACAACTGCCGCGATGTGCTGGCTGGGAAGCGGGCGCGCCCTCCCCCAAGCATCACATATCACATTTCCTGCTCGACTGTGTCTGGTGTCGACTGTCGGGGGGCGAGAGCGTGAGACGCTGACACGACACATAAATCACCGGAGCAGCGATGCACAATTCTGAAACCAATGTCAGTTTGTTCGGAACACCTGTGTTGGCAACCCGTGGCGACATACCGCCGGATCACTGTGGAGGTCGTGGGTGGGCTGCGTAGTCGTGTGCTCTGCAAGTGCAGCAAACGCCTCCGCAGAACCTCCCATGGAAGGATTGGCAAGCATCCAAATCCAAATAGTAGGTGTAATTCCGGATACGAAAGAAGAGTTGAAAAGTGGCGGCGAGAACCTTCTTAAAGCTTCAGAAAACGTGATGATGAACGGGTAAAATCCCTCACATGAACTGATGCTTGATAGCGTACTCGCCCGGGTTCGCCCCTATTCGTCCAGCACCTCTTCCGTATAAATATGCGTGGGAACAGTCTTGCTCATGTCTGGTGCTTACTGCCAAGCATGGGCGTAGGTGCATCCGAAAGAACCGAACAGGGGAGTCATTGCTCACGACACTTGTTCCGGTTGCAACATCATAAACTTAATGGCTAATTATATGGCATTGAAAGGGGGGAAGGTCAAGGCTACTTCCGAAGTTGTTTTGTGATATCCTCCCAAACCGTTGAAGATATTTTTATAAGATATTATGCACTGACGGACCGGGACCAATTAGCTTCGGCCACGCCCCTTGCACACGTGGTATTAAGACTTACCTTGAATAGCTCCCAATAACTGACCTCAGTAGAAACGGAAAAATATTGGTTATATATATATACAATGTATCACGTGGGTCTAAGTTCACGTTTAAAGCTAGGGCATGTCATTTACCACATCCTTTGCATTGTCCAGGACAAACTAAGCGGTAAATTGTACCTATCTGTAGTGATACAGGTGGTAAATCCGACCGCATTTCCAGGGTCAACGCTTCGAAAAGTGGTGGCAGGTAGACTCTGATAGACCATGTTGATTTCCACTGCTAAAATTTCGTTCTCAAGCAGCATGCGGTATTACCTGATGACTATTAGTGTGAAGTTTGAATATGTACTATTTTTCCAAAGCCATGCAAGAACAGAAAAACACATCGCTAAGCGCCTTAACCCTGTCTTCCCGGCCAAATCGTCACACCACGTCTCGCGGGGGGGAGGAGTCATTATAAGCAGTGGCGTCGCCATGAAATTCTTTCAGGGGGGGCAATGTTGAAAGTGGGCCTCCTGCTCTCCGAAAGGGGCCTCCACTGTGATAGGACCTCCTATTGTTTTTTTAGGCTCTTACTATTGTTCCAGAATGGGAAACATGATTTCATATTGATGTTTTCCTTGTTCTTGGCATGGTGCATCATTTACGCAAAACGCAATAACAGTTTTTTTTCGCTGAGAACTGAGCCATACCATGGCATAAATAAGTAACATGTGGATAAATACATAAGTGTCAAAACAAACCAATGTCTTAATGCTTTCTCCACCAGAATAATCTTCCCGCTGGCCTCTAGATTGCAGCGAGCTGGCGGGCTGGTGCTAAGCGTATCTTAAGGATATCTCCCATTGATCAACCCACTTCTATGTCCACCAATTCTAACTGAATATAGCTAGATTCATCACTACTGTTAGTCATTCCCACCAGCTTGATGTCATAAGCAAGCTTAACCGATCATTTATCAGTCCAAGGACGACAATTTCGCGAAGGTGACAACGAGAAATGGATTGAATTGGTTTTCTGATCGCCATCTTAGGGATTTATTAATTTTAATAACATTTGGTGCTTGCTGCAAGGCACCTGGCACACAAGCTAAAATAATAAATCCTCAGCGAATAAATTCACGGCAAGAACAAGCATTATTGAACAACAGTGTATAAAGGACAATGCAACAATGCAACAATGGGAATGCATAAATAATGCAAAACCTTCAAATTCTACGCCGTCACGCCCATGGTTTTCGCTGTGCTATACCGTTTTGTAAATGACTTCGTTGAGAAGGTATTGAAGCTGGGAAGCTCTAATCATGCAGGCTGTAATCACAGAAGAGACGTTTGTAGGAACAAAATGCATTTAAAAACATCATTCCTCCCATTTTGTATGAGGAATCGGTGTTGTTTTGCATGCTTGTGAAGGGGAATTTCCCCCTCAATGTTGGCTTTGCCCCATTGGCGTATGTTTCTGAAAATTATTGGGAGACCAGTGGCGTACCTGCATTTGCGTCAAGGGGGAGGGGGCGGGAAAGGTATTTGGAGGGGGTCCACTTACCCCATTGAAATAGTCTTCCGATTTCGACCACTATTTTGTCAAAGGGGACCTTTTTAAATAAAATAATTAGTGACCAACTGAGTTATCCTATGGACGGGCCTAATCTATCACTATCGTTTCTGATTCGTCGGATCTCAACCATAGCTCCCCCACCCTGTTCGAATGTTTTCTTTTGGCATCCCTTGATAAGTCACCTCACACTGCTGAAATTACACCTACACAAATCAATTTAAAATGTACAATTTCCCAATTTCAGACATTCCAGTTCATAACGCCCGGTCGCCATGACGCCAACGTTCGTGCACATGCACACCCATCTTGCGCATTCGGCGCATTCGCCACACTTTGTGCGATGCTACGGTTTCTGATAGGCCTCCTACGTTTTATTAATTGCTGCCACATGATAGACTTGCGCCATATTTGACGTGATGGAATGCTTCGTATGGACGTTCGCTGCGAAAATTCAATTAATTAAATTCGATCATTACTTCCCTACTTCCAATCTTTCAATCCGATCTATGATAAAATACGCTCCCAGATTGGCTACCGAACCGAAGCCCTGTCTCAGTGTTTTTTTTTCTTTTTTCGTCTCTCTTCGTCTACGGATGTGTCTTAGGGCTCCAATCCATTTTTGTTACGAACCCAACATATTATTGAAACCCCTGCTCGTTTTAGGGCTTTGTTGCTTTTTTGTGCACCGACGATTTTTAAGGTGTCTGGGCGCTTTTAAAGATCCAGATGTGTTTATTTAGTGCTCGGTCTTTTCGTTCGTTTTGGAACCATGTTGCTTTTTGCGGCTCCAGCCCCTTGTTCAGGTCCTTGTGCGGTCGAATGGCCCCTGCGTGCCTTGAGAGCTTCCGGTGTTTTTTTTTTAGAGCTCCCGGTATGTTTATTTAGGGCTGCAACGCATGTTTTAAGGCCCTGTCGCTTTTTGCGAGACTGTGCGCGTTGGAGGGCCAGTTGCACTTTCGGCCCCCGTTGTGCTATTAGGGTCCCGCTGTGTTTCTTTGGGGCTTCTGACGCACATTTGTGGGGCCCCAGTACAATTTTGGGGCTTCGGTGCGAGTTTTCTGGGTCCCAGCGCGACTTATCGCGCCCAGGCGCGTGGTTCCGGGGACCCAACGCCAGTTTCCTGGGCCCAACGCGATTTTTGTAGATCTCCTCCGAATTTTCTTTAAAGTCCGAATCCCAGTCTTATTTTTCGAGCCCCTGGCGCCATGTTTTTGTATTTCACCTCGCTTTTTTTGTAGCTCCGGTCAGTGGCGTCGCCACGAAATCCTTCCAGGGGGGGCAAGGTCGAAAGGGCCTGTTCCCCGAAAGGGGGCCTCCATTGTGTTAGGGTCTCGTATTGTTTTTAGGCTCTTAAACTATGGTTCGAGGATGGGGAACATGATTTCATATTCGTTTTTTTTTGTTCTTGGCATGGTGCATAATTTACTCAAAACGCAATAGCACTAATCATTTTCGCTGAAAACTGGGCCATACCAGGGTATAAATAAGTAATTTTTGGATACATACATAAGTGCCAAAACAAACCATTGTCTCAATGCTTTCTCGAATCTTCCCGCTGGCCTCTAGATTGCAGCGAGCTGGCGGGGCTGGTGCTAAGCATATCTTACAGATATCTGCCATTGATCAACCCACTTTTAAGTCATCCAAGTCTAACTGAATATAGCTAGATTCATCACTACTGTTATTTATTCCCTCCAGCTTGATGTCATAAGCAAAGCTTGAACGACCATTTCTCAGTCCAAGGACGACAATTTCGCAAAGGTGACAACGAGAAGTGGATTGCATTGGTTTTCTGAGCGCCATCTTAGGGATTTATTTATTTTTATAACATTTGGTGCTGGCTACAAGGCAACTGTCACACGAGCTAAAATATATCCTCAGCGAATAAATTCACGGCAAGAACAAGCATTGAACAGCAATGCATAAATGACAATGCAACAATGCAACAATGTCAGTACATACATAATCCAAGCCTTCAAATTCCACGCCGTCACGCCCATCGTTTTCGCTGTGCTGTACCGTTTTGTAAATGAGGTTGAGAAGGTATGGAAGCTGGGAAGCTCTAATCATGCTGGCTGTAATAACAGAAAAGAAGTTTGTTGGAAGAAAATGCATTTAAAAACATCATTCATCCCATTTTATATGGGGCATGGATGTTGTATTGTATGCTTATGAGGGGTAATTTGTCCCCTCAATGTTGGCGTTTCCCCATGGGCGTATGTTTCGGAAAATTATTGAGGGACCAGTGGAGTACCTATATTTGCGTCAAGCAGGAGGGGGCAAACGGATTTGCAGGGTGGGGGGGGGGGGCGGGGGGCACCTACGCCCATTAAAAAGTCCTTGGATTTCGACCGCTATTTTGTCAAAGGATACATTTCGAAATAATATAATTAGTAATCAACTAAATTGTCCTGTGGAGGGGCCTAATCTACCACTATCGTTTCTGATTGGTCTGATTTGAACCCTAACTCCACCACTCAGTTCTTAGGTTTTCTTTTGCTATCCCTTGATAAGTTACCTCACACTGCTGAAATTACACCTATTCCACAAAACCGGATCGGTATCCAAAAAATCAAGCTGGAGCCCTCCAAAAAAGGAGAGATTCCAACAAATAAATGTCCGGGTCAGGAAAATGGCTCTGTTGCACCGAACATTTTTGTCCAGATGCCTTCAAAAATTGCTTATGACACCGAAAAGCATACCGGATCTCGAAAAATCGAGGTGGGATACAAAAACATGACGCCAGAGGTTCGAAAAATCAGGCCGGGATTCGGACTTTAAAAAAAAAACAGAAAAGATCTACAAAAATCGCGTTGAGCCCAGAAAGCTGGCGTTGGGTCTCCGGAACCACGCGCCTGGGCGCGATAAGTCGCGCTGGGACCCATAAAAAATCGCACCGAAGCCCCAAAATCATACTGGGGCCCCACAAATGTGCGTCAGAAGCCCCAAATATACACAGCGGGACCCTAAGAGTACGACGGTGCCAGAAAATACAACTAACCCTCCAAAGCGCACAAAAGTCTCCCAAAAAGCGATAGGGCCTTAAAACATGCGTTGCAGCCCTAAATAAACATACCGGGAGCTCTACGAAAAATACACTGCAAGCTTGCAAGGCGCACAGGAACCATGAGAACGCACAAGGGCCTGGAAAAGAGGCTGGAGCCACAAAAGGCAACATGGTTCCAAAACGTACAAAACGACCGGGGGCTAAAGAAACACATCGGGATCTTCGGAAACGACCCGACACGTAAAAAGATACTCGGTGCACAAAAAAAAACACAACAAAGCCCTAAAACAGGCAGGGTTTCGAAGATGTATTAGGCCCATAACTTCAAAGTAAAATGTATTACCCACCACTTTAAAATACAAAACTTCACAATTTCAGGCATTCCAGTTCATAGCACCCGGTCGCCACGACGGCAACGTCAGTGCACGTGCACACCCATTTTTCGTATTCGGTGCATTCGCCACACTTCGTGCGATTCTATGGTTTCTGCTAGGCCTTCTGCGTTTTGCTAATTGCTGCCACCTGATAGACTTGCGCCATATTTGGTGTGATGGAATGATTCGTATGGGCGTTCGCTGCGAAAAGTCGATTGATTAAATTCGATCATTGGTTTCCTACTTCTGGCATCTACTGGTAGTTATGAAATGCGGTTTCCGCTGAGCTTTGATGCACTTCATATCTTTGCTGCTATCCTCCCAGATTGGATACCGAACCGAGGCCAAGCCTCAGCGTTCTTTTTTGGACCCGTTGCGTCTTTCTTGGTCTATGATTGTGCATTATGACTCCAATCCATTTTTGTTAGGGGCCTAAAGCATTTTCGAACCTCCTGCTCGTTTTAGGGTTTGTTGCATTTTTGTGCACCAAGGATTTTTTTTGACGTGTCGGGGCGTTTTCGAAGATCCCGATGTGTTTATTTAGCGCCCGGTCGTTTTGTTTGTTTTGGAACCATGTTGCCTTTTGCGGCCCCAGCCACCTTTTCAGGCTATTGTGCGTTATCATGACCCCTGTGTGCCTTGAGAGCTTCCGGTGTATTTTTTATACCTCCCGGTATATATATTTATGGCTGCAACGCATGTGTTAAGGCCCTGTCGTTTTTGTGAGACTGTGCGCTTTGGAGGGCCAGTTGTATTTTCGGCCCCCGCTGTGCTCTTATGGTCCCGATGTGTTTATTTTGGGCTTCTGACGCACACTTGTGGAGCCCAAGTACAATTTTGGGGCTTCGGTACGATGTTTCTAGGTCCCAGAGCGGCTTATCGCGCCCAGGGGCGTGGTTCCGGAGACCCAACCCCAGTTTTCTGGGCTCAATACGATTTTGTGAAACTTTTCTGATTTTTTTTTAAAGTCCGAATCCCGGCCTGATTTCTCGAGTCCTTCGCGCCATGTTTTTGTATCCCACCTCGAATGTTCGAGATCCGGTTTGTTTTTCGGTGCCGTACGCAATTTGTGAAGGCATCTGATAATATGTTCGGTGCTCCAGAACAATTTTTTTTACCTGGGCATTTAGTTGTTGGAATCAATCCTTATTTTGGAGGGCTCCAGCTTGATTTTTTCGGATACCGATACGGTGTTTGTGGTCACACTGTGCTTACGTGTGGCCCTAGACGGCATTTTTTAGAGCCTCGACGGGACTACCGATTGGAATTGTGGGTCCCGAGCGCGATTTTGGGAGGCCCGGTTCGAGTTTGTGCGACGCGTTGTATTTAGCTGTGACCCCAACGCGATTTTGGCGGTTCCTGTCGCAATTTTTCGGGCCTCGGAGCGAGTTTCCCGGGGCTCGCCGTATTTATTTGGAGACCCATACGCGAATTCTGGTGGACCGACGCGAATTTTGGTGGCCGAGCGCGATTTTTGAGGCCCCGACACGATTCTTGGGAGCTTATCCCTCTCAGGATGGAGGGCATTTGCCCCTTTGATATAGCACTGCGGCCACTGAAGAGTTTTTTTTTGTCCCGGAGTGACATTCCGGTTAAGATTGATGTTTAGGGCAGCTGCAACTTTTGGGGCCCCGGCGCGACCTTCTGGGCCTCCAGTGTGATTTTCAAGGGCTGCGACGCGACTTTTTTTTAGTCCAATGTGATCTTTTGGGCCCCGACGTCATTTTCTTGGATCCCTAGCGCGAGCTGTAGTGGCCTCGACACTTTTTGGGGGTCCAATGCGTTTTGGAGGCTTTTGGCGTCATTGTTGGGCCCCCATAGTGATTATCCATGTCCGGATTGTTTTTCGTTGCTCCGGCTTCATTTGTTTTGGTCCCAATGAGACTGTTGGGGCACGGTACGACCTGTCGTGCCCCTGGCATGATTTTCGTGGTCCGGGCGTGAGTTTTGGTACCCCAGGCTCAGCGTAATTTGCGGGGGCCCCGGCTGGATCTTTTGGGGCTCATATCGTGATTTTAAAATACCTAGACACGACTCTTACTATTTCTTAGGAGTTTCGTCTTGCAAATTATAGGCCTCCTGTCGCGTCTTAAGGGTCTCGTCTCATTTCCTAGAGCCTTTTTACCGGTTTTCGATGTCTCCTTGTGTGTCCTACCCTCCTCCATATTCAATGGTCCTCCTTTCCCGTCTTGGAGGGCCTCCTCTTGCATTCTGGGGCTCCTTTAAAGTGGCATGGGGCTTCCTCTCACCTTCGAGGGGCATTCTCTGCCAAATTAGGGGCCTCCTGACACGCCTCGTGTGGCTCCTCCTTTATCCTGGAAAAACCTTATCCGTCTTGAGGGATCTTCAATTTTGAAACCTCACCTCCTTCCATACCTGCTACCACTCCCATCTTAAGGGCCTCCTCTCATTTCCTGGGAACTCTTTCCGGTCTTCGGGGCCTCATTTGGTCCTGGAGACCTACTCCTTCTTGAGGGACTCCTCTCGAGTCCGGCAGGTGCCTCATGTCTCTTCTAGAGGCCTTTTTTTTTCTTTTTTTTTTTCTTTTTTCCAAATTAGGGGCCTCCTCTCACGTCTTGGGGGCCTCCTGCTGTGCGTTCTCCTGCTCTGCGCTCTGGATTCGATCTTTACCCATCTTAGGGTTGGTCTCTTACAGTGGCGCAACCAGGATTTCAGTTCGGGGGGGGCCACGGTTGGAGAGCGGGCCCCTCGCAAGCGGGCCCCCTCATGTTTTTAAAAAGTCTGCGGAAAACATGCACTTACTTTTGAGCGGGCCCCTATGTTTGTAAAAACTAAAACGAGGCGGCCCCAGGTAAAAGCGGGCCCCTGGTTCTAAGCGGGCTATTGGTTCAATGCGGGCCCCCTGGATCAAAGTGGGCCCGGTTCGAAGCGGGCCCCTGGTTCCAAGAGAGCCCCTGGTTCAAGACGGGGCCCCAGGTTGAAGCGGGCCCCCGGTTCTAAGCGGGCTATTGGTTCAATGCGGGCCCCTGAATCAAAATGGGCCCCGGTTCGAGGCGGGCCCTGGTTAAAACGGGCCCCCAGATTTTCAGTTGGTTCAAAGGGCCCCTAATTCGAGCCACAGATCCGCTTCGCGGGCCCCTAGCCAGGGCTCTGAGTAGGGTGGCCCACTCCGAGCCAGGGGCCCGCTTCGCGGGCCCCTGGCTCGGACCGGGCCCCAAAAAATTTCGGGGGGGGCCATGGCCCCTTGGCCCCCTGGTTGCGCTAGTGGTCTCTTATCTCCTCGTGGACTCCTCTTCTCTCCCAGGCGCCTCCTCTGCCAAATTACTGGCAACCTTTCCTATCTTAGTGGCCTTGTTATTTCCCGTGGACCTTCTTACCCGTCTTCGAACCTTCTTTTCCGCCTGGGAGCCATCTCTCTTATCCAATGGCCTTTCTCTCCTATTTTAGGGGCCTCCTCGTTCATCATGGGGTCTCATTTCCAATCTTGTGTCGTTCTCTTCCGAATTAGGTGCCTCCTGCCACGTCTCTGGATCATCCTTTTCTATCTCGGTGGAACCTCACCCGTTTGGGGCCTGCTTTTGCGTCTCCGAAACCTCATCTCATATCCAATGGCTTCATTTTCCGTCTTCGGGCCTCCTCTCATATTCTGGGGCCTCCTTTCCGGCGTTGGGGCCTCCTTTGCATTCCTGGTTTCCTCCGTGCCATTTTTGACACTCTCTTGATTTCTGGGGACTCCTACCCTCTCCTAGGTGACTCCTTTTTCAAATTATGGGCCTCCTTATCAGTGTTTGGAGCCTCATTACCCTCTCAGCAGGGTGCTTTTGCGTCCTAGTCCTAGATCTTCTCTTCTATGATCCTCCTCTTCCAAAATATGGGCCTCATCTGGCTGGTCTCGGTGGCCTTCTCTCATTCCTGCGGAGACCTTCTTACCCGTCTTGGGGCCCCTATTGCGTCCGGAGAAGTCTCCCCTTTCAGGTCTTAATTTTATATTGCAGGGGCATCCTCTTCCGTCTTGGGGGCCTCGTGTTCCAACCTAAGAATATCCTGCCATCCATCGGAAGCCTTTTCGTCTAACCTGGGTGGCTTCTTGCCCGTCTCGGTGGCATCCTTTCAGTCCTGAGGGCCTCCTTTTCGTGCTGGGGTCTCCTTTTCGTCCTGGGGCCTCCTTTTCGTCCTGGGGCTACCTTCCAATCTCTGTTCTACGTCCAAGAGTCCTCCTTTTCGTCCTGGGGGCTACCTTCCAATCTCTGTTCTACGTCCAAGAGGCCTCCTTTTCGTCCTTGGGTGCATCCTTTTCGTTCTGGGGGCCTCCTTTTCGTCCTGGGGCCTCCTTTTAGTCCCGGGGGCCTCCCTCCCAATCTCTGTTCTACGTCTTGGGGGGCTTCCTTTGCGTCCTGGGGCCTCGTTTTCGTCCTGGGGGCCTCCTTTTCGTCCTGGGGCCACCTCACAATCTCTGTTATACGTCTTAGGGGCATCCTTTTCGTCCTGGGGGCCTCCTTTTCGTTCTGGGGGCCTCCTTTTCGTCCTGGGGACCTCATCCCAATCTCTGTTCTACGTCTTGGGGCATCCTTTTCGTCCTTTTGTGCATCCTTTTCGTCCTGGGGTTGGTTGGTTGGTTGTTGGAGTTTGGGGGCGCATCGACTGCGTCTTTCGTCCTGGGGCCTCCTCCCAATCTCTGTTCTACGTCGTGGGGCCTCCTTTTCGTCCTTGGGTGCATCCTATTCGTTCTGGGGGCCTCCTTTTAGTCCTGGGGGCCTCCTTTTATTCCTGGAGGCCTCCTCCCAATCTCTGTTCTACGTCTTGGGGGCCTCATTTGTGTCCTGGGGCATCATTTTCGTCCTGGGGGCCTCCATTTCGTCCTGGGGCCACCTCCCAATCTCTGTTCTACGTTTTAGGGGTCTCCATTTCGTCCTGGGCCTCCTTTTCATCCTGGGGGCCACCTCCCAATCTCTGTTCTACGTCTTAGGGGGACTCCTTTTCATCCTGGGGGCCTCCTTTTCGTCCTGGGGCCTCCTTTTCGTCCCGGGGACCTCATCCAAATCTCTGTTCTACGTCTTGGGGGCCTCCTTTTCGTCCTTGAGTGTATCCTTTTCGTTCTGGGGTCTCCTTTTTCGTCCTGGGGGCCTCTTTTTCGTCCTGGGGGCCTCTTTTTCCGTCCTGGGGGCCCCTCCCAATCTCTGTTCTACGTCTTGGGGCCTCCTTCTCGTCCCGGGGGCCTCCTTTTCGTCCTGGGGCCTCCTCCCAATCTCTGTTCTACGTCATGGGACCTCCTTTTCGTCATGGGGCCTCATTTTCGTCATGGGACCTCCTTTTCGTCCTGGGGCCTCCTCCCAATCTATTCTATCAATTCTACGTCTCTTATAGAGACCTGACTATATTTCCTGGGGCCTCTTTCGTCAGTCTTGAGGCCTCATTGACAGCATGATCTTCTGTCCCGTCGGCCTCCTTGCTCACCTTTTTGCTGTGCATTTGCGGATAGGGGCCTCCTCAAATTTCAGGTGGCGGGGCCCCACAGTTTCACGGCAGGGGAGCGACTGCCCCCCCCCAATTTTTTTGGGATACCGATACGATTTTTGGGTCACATTGTACTTGATGTAGGGGCCCTAGACGCCAATTTTTGGGAGCCCCGACGTGAATGTTTGATGCCCCAATTTTTTTTTTGTGACTACCGATGGTAATTGTGGGTCCCGGCGCGATATTTGGGGGGGGCACTTTTTTTTTTTGGGGCGCGTTGCATTTAGCTGTGACCTAACGCGATCTTGGCAGTTCCTGCTGCATATTTCGGGCCTCCGAGCGAGCTTCTGGGCCCGCCGTATTTATTTAGAACCCTGCACGAATTCTCGTGGACCGACGCGAATTTTGGTGGCTCCAGCGCGACGTTTGGGGCCCCGGCACGATTCTTGGGAGCTTATCCCCTCTTAGAGGGATGGGAGGCACTTGCCCCTTTGATATGCCACTGTGGCCACCAAAGGATATTTTTGTTCAGCCGACGGCACCTTTCGGAGTGTGTAAGCCCTCCGGGTATTATTTTCCGACCTGTTCTTAACCCACTAACGCTCCGGTAGAAGAAACATTTTAATTAGAATGCTCAAACTTATTGACAATCCTTCTAATGTCATCGCTGCGAGATATTTCTGAAAGTTTCATAAGCCCCATTCTATCCTAAGTGTATTTTCCAGTCCGTCCTCAATTGAGGACACCGGGTGGAAGTCGTATGTTTTGGCGAGTAACTCGTAACAGGCAGTATTACGGATAACAGCTGCATCGCTGGTGGCGAAGTTCAACGGCAGCAGTGGGATAAAAAATACTTATGGAAAACACCTTACCACGCATGAAAGAGCATGCACCGTTGCATGACTGTATTGCACCATGCATGCATCATTGCATTCATTTTTATTTACATGTACGCAACGATATACATACAAGATAAGAACGTTGGCCGCCCTTTGATGCATATTAGCTTAGAAACGTCCACTCTGGTGCCGTCAGGTGAAACACTATATAATTAATAATCGCTGCGCTGTGTATGTCACCCACACTTCATTGAACAAAATACATACTTATCGGCAGCGAAGTGCGGACAATGGTCAACTGTACTCTCTCCACCATTTAAATCGCAATCACTTTTGAAGTGAAACAATTTATATGATCCATTATACACAAAGGTGCTCAGAAAAGCCGAGTATTTCTTGGCACTACTACCAACTAGGCACTATTTGGTGTGGTACCGCTTAAAGCAGGAAGGCAGCAGCATGACCCGACATTTCTCACAGTACGAGCGAGGCTTCGCTGGTGCATGCAGATCCTTTGGCAGCGCCGCTGCTTGTCGGCCATGTGTCGATGAAGTGTCCCACTGGGTCGTGCCGCAATTGCCGGATAGCCTCTGTGATGACGATAGCGTTGGGCACAGGTCCGAATCCAGGCAGTTCCCAGGTAGGTGACAGCAATTTGTCTTCGGAATTCCAGCAGGCTCAGAGGGTTGTCCGCCGCATGGCGGTGTACGATCCAAACGTTCACCACTCCCATGTCCAGCATCCGCGTGAAGAGACAATTCAATACCACTTCTTCCCACGGATGCTAGTGTTGTATTTGTCGTGCATAGCCAGTCATACTCTGTTGATGCTGCCCATGAACTTTTAGTTGTGTATCATGCGTGATTGATCCACGAATTTGTGGGCTCGCTGGGATCTGTCTCACCGCTTGACGCATTCATGGTTCTGGTGGACGTACGCCTTTCAGCTTCAGATACCTTTTGTCGTCATGGCGCATTGCACTGTTTCTAATCCTGTATCTTGGCGGTTGACTCAGTGGTGGCGTTCACTGGGGAGTTGATGGTATCAACGCCTGTTGATGCTGGAAGCCCAGTGTATTCAGGTAGCTTCTTGAGCCAATGGTGATCGCTTGGCGGTAACCCTGGGCCGCTTGTTTTGACGTGCCGGCTGGTTATTTGCTTTGCTTTCCTCCGAACGGACATCGGCTTTCACGTATCCGGGCACTTCCTGCAACGCCGCGTTCCTGCCAATGACGATGTCATCTTCCCCTTCATTCTTGTCTGTTAGTTTGTCCACAACCGATGGTGGCAACGCCACAATGTCCACAGAGTCAGCATCACTGTCCGCGAAGCTGTCAGTTTCAATTATCTGAAGGGCCGCCTCCATCGTTAGGACCTTTTCCTGTCGCTCTCAATGACGCACGGGAGACGTGGCAAGGAGTCCGATACAGATCACAAGTAGGAATCGACGCAGACAGATAGAACCACCGAGGGAGCATTTATAACATCCAGAGTTCATAACGTGCAGAATTAATAACGTGCATAGTTCATAACGT